>JAKVIS010002271.1:0-24216 GCA_033119425.1 Bufotes viridis | reverse complement strand
AACTTTCAAAATTCTAATAGTGGTATAAGATTCTTTGTCAGGTTATTATTAAAAAAACAGCTAGCTGTAGATCCTGTTATCGCTACTCATCGCACACTTATTATTTATCAGCTAATTTAACATTGCCAGGCTATCTTTAATAATCGAGAAATAACCACCCCTAGCGAACTAAACTAATATTTCCCCTAACGAACAAAACTAATATCCCTAACAAATATAATTTTTTGCCCAAAAAACATTATTTTTAACCAATTTTGTTAAATATAAATATACAAACCGGATTCCCAAAAAGTTGGGACACTAAACAAATTGTGAATAAAAACTGAATGCAATGATGTGGAGATGGCAAATGTCAATATTTTATTTGTAATAGAACGTAGATGACAGATCAACGTAATAGAACGTAGATGACAGAGTAAATGTATCATTGTAAAGGAAAAATATGTTGATTCAAAATTTCACGGTGTCAACAAATCCCCAAAAAGTTGGGACAAGTAGCAATAAGAGGCTGGAAAAAGTAAATTTGAGCATAACGAAGAGCTGGAAGACCAATTAACACTAATTAGGTCAATTGGCAACATGATTGGGTATAAAAAGAGCTTCTCAGAGTGGCAGTGTCTCTCAGAAGCCAAGATGGGGAGAGGATCACCAATTCCCACAATGTTGCACAGAAAGATAGTGGAGCAATATCAGAAAGGTGTTACCCAGCGAAAAATTGCAAAGACTTTGCATCTATCATCATCAACTGTGCATAACATCATCCGAAGATTCAGAGAATCTGCAACAATCTCTGTGTGTAAGGGTCAAGGCCGTAAAACCATACTGGATGCCCGTGATCTCCGGGCCCTTAAACGACACTGCACCACAAACAGGAATGCTACTGTAAAGGAAATCACAGAATGGGCTCAGGAATACTTCCAGAAACCATTGTCAATGAACACAATCCACCGTGCCATACTGGATCCAGTAACAATCTCTGTGCGTAAGGGTCAAGGCCGTAAAACCATACTGGATGCCCGTGATCTCCGGGCCCTTAAACGACACTGCACCACAAACAGGAATGCTACTGTAAAGGAAATCACAGAATGGGCTCAGGAATACTTCCAGAAACCATTGTCAGTGAACACAATCCACCGTGCCATCCGCCGTTGCCAGCTGAAACTCTACAGTGCAAAGAAGAAGCCATTTCTAAGCAAGATCCACAAGCTCAGGCGTTTTCACTGGGCCAGGGATCATTTAACCACTTAAGCCCCCCTAGCTTAAACACCCTTAATGACCAGGCCACTTTTTACAATTCTGCGCTACACTACTTTAACTGTTTGTAGCTCCGTCATGCAACTTACCACACAAATGAATTTTACCTCCTTTTCTTCTCACTAATAGAGCTTTCATTTGGTGCTATTTCATTGTTGCTGACATTTTTACTTTTTTTGCTATTAATCATAAATTAACGATTTTTTTGCAAAAAAATGACATTTTTCACTTTCTGTCACAAAATTTTTCAAAGAAAACTACTTTTCAATATAATTTTTTCTCTAAATTTATTGTACTACATGTCTTTGATAAAAAAATGCAGTAAGTGTATATTTATTGGTTTGCGCAAAAGTTATAGCATTTACAAACTATGGTGCAAAAAAGCAAATTTCCGCACTTTGACTTTCTGAGCACCTATCATGTTTCCTGAGGCACTACAATGCCCAGACAGTAGAAACACCCCACAAATGACACCATTTCGGAAAGTAGACACCCCAAGGTATTCGCTGATGGGCATAGTGAGTTCATGGAAGTTTTTATTTTTGCCACAAGTGAGCGGAAATGAAAATTTATTTTTTTTTACAAATTCTCATATTCCACTAACTTGTGACAAAAAATAAAATTTTACATAAACTCACCATACCCCTCACAGAATACCTTGGGGTGTCTTCTTTCCAAAATGGGGTCACATGTGGGGTATTTATACTGCCCTGGCATTTTAGGGGCCCCTAAAGCGTGAGAATCCAAATGCGTAAAAATGCCCTGTAAAATCCTAAAAGTACTCATTGGAATTGGGGCCCCTTTGCGCACCTTAGCTGCAAAAAACTGGCACACATGTGGTATCGCCGTACTCGGGAGAAGTAGGGCAATGTGTTTTGGGGTGTATTTTTTATATATACCCATACTTTTTGTGAACAATATCTCGGTAAATCACAACTTTTTCCATTTTTTTATACAAAGTTGTCCATTTAACGAGATATTTCTCTCACCCAGCATGGGTATATGTAAAAATACACCCCAAAACACATTGCCCTGCTTCTCCTGAGTACAGCGATGCCACATGTGTGACACTTTTTTGCAGCCAAGGATTTCACAGGACATTTTTACGCATTTGGATTCCAAACTACTTCTCTCGCTTTAGGGGCCCCTAAAATGCCAGGACAGTAAAAATACCACACAAATGACACCATTTCGGAAAGAAGACACCCTAAGGTATTCACTGAGGGGCATAGTGAGTTCATGGAAGTTTTTATTTTTTGGCACAAGTTAGTGTAAATTGGATTTTTTTTTTTTTTTTTTTTTTTTTTTACAAAGTCTCATATTCGAGCTTACAAATGCCAAAAAATATTCTAGGATCTGCGTCCACTGTTTAATGCTATATCACTGAGAGATAAATTGTGCAAACGCTAAAATTTAACTTTTAATAGTAATCATTAAAATAACAAATCACCTTCATGGGGAATACAACTCAACAAAACAGTATCAGTGATCAATCACCAGATTAGCAACATTACGACCCTGACATTTGTTAATCGCAGGGTACGTATAGTGGTGATGCACTGATGCTGAGGGAACCAACAGCAAGTCAGCGATCAGAGGCTGCCTATGCTGCGGATCCAAAACATGTAATAACATAGACAGGGTAAAGCCCCACAAATGCACTTGGATGATACGTAATCAGTCCAAGTGTGCTTAAATAGAAACACACAATGGCCCCAATGCGGCTGTGTTCCCACAAAAATATAGCTATGTGGGCTCCCTTGCAGGTCTGTAAATATCAAAGAAGCAGCATCCCATATATTAGTATCGCTCAACGCGTTTCTTTTTAAATATAAAAATTCATCAGGAGCGCTTATGGGAGTGATTTTAAGCAAAACCTGCCTAGCATGCCGCCACGCTAATGTGTTCGTGGCAGCATCACCGGCGCTATAATGGCCGTGAAACGGCCGCGCCAACTGCGGGGTTAAATATTACAAGCCACTCCCCACAAAGGAGGGGCCAGGAGCGTGCATCGGCAGTGAACCAGGGCCGAAGAGAGAGTGCAGGAGCGCCACACCCCCGTTACCATGGTGCCGATGTAAACAGTACGCTCGCCGGCCAGAAGACAAGATAAGAACGGGATCTAATTAGGCAGTGTAAACATCACTTACAGGAGGGAGAACGAACACTGTGTTTGTCACTGGTCGAGGATAGCAGATGCAGAACTTGTATAGCAATTAAAGGGGAATGGGACGTATATGAGCAAGGCTTTATAACTGTATGATATGTCATGACCCCTGGATTGAGGTATTAATAAATCCTATTGTGACCATAGTCATATTTTGTTATAAAGCACCTTGGTTCATTATGAGGCATTAGTCCGGTTCTTACAGGGATCTGAATTTATAGTCAGTCATAAGATTATAGGCGCAACTGGAACACCAATAGAAATGTTGAGATATCCAGTGTTACAGTATGAAATTAAATGTTGCATTAGCAACCCTAATTGGTTCCAGAACCCTCCCAATATAAAGGCCCTGACCACAAACCTGGATGCCAAGTCTGTAAGATAGGGAAAATAGTCCCCAAATGGCAGCCGAAATCAAGCCGGATAAATGCATAAATCAAGTTGTTGTAAATACAATACCATCCATGTATACCAGACCCGCCCATTCCAGACCTGTATAGATAATTAGAGGCAATCATTGAGTAAGGGCAATCATCAATTATAGATTTGGGGTATCTATTACTCGATGAAACAGACAAAGGAAATATGGTCGTTCAGACCCTTTGGTTTGACCGTCCCCAATCTGAAGGTCCACTGGGCTTCCTTTCGTAGTAGCCTTCCATCAAAGTCACCCCCTCTAGGGGAGGGGCGTACTACTTCAATACCCTGAAAACAAATAGGGGAGGGTATCTGGGGATGTGCCATGTTGACATGTCTGGCTATAGGAGTATCCTCCTTTTTCCTAATATCTGCAAGGTGCTCCCCAATCCTGCGGCGAAATTCTCTTGTGGTCTTTCCCACATACTGTAAACCACATATGCATGTGGCCAGATAAACAAGGCCAGGAGTTCTGCAATTAATGAAGCATCTGATATTATAGCTTCTTTGGGTACTGGAACTGACGAAGATGTCGCCTGTTTTAATGACATGGCAGGCAATGCATCCTTTACATCGAAAGGTGCCTTTGTTACGATTGATTAACCAGGTTTGTGCAATGGGGGTCTGGAAGAAGCTGTGGACTAACCTGTCCTTCAGACTTCTCCCCCTCCGATATGTCACTGATGGTCTTTCTGACACACAATCTGCAATGTCGGGATCCATTTTAAGAATGTCCCAGTGACGTTCCAAGATTTTAATGACCTGTTTATTGGCTCCATCAAATGTGCCAATAAGACGTATGGAGCCTTCAGTCTCCTGTTTTGGTCTTGGATTCAGAAGAGAATCCCTGGTACATGCCAATGATAACTGATATGCTGATTTTAGCACGGCTGATGGATAGCCTCTCCCTACAAATCTGTTTCTTAGATCTGCGGCTTTTTTATTAAAGTCCGACAGATCAGAACAATTCCGACGAACTCTGAGATATTGGCCACGAGGTATCCCTCTCTTGAGTGGGACCAGATGGCAACTATCCCAGTGTAACAGGGAGTTTGTGGCTGTGATTTTACGATGTAGGGTGGTTTGTACCTGTCCCACTCTATTCCTAAAGATAGTAAGATCCAAAAAGGTGATACTATCCTGATGGATTTCTGAGGTGATGTTTACACTGCCTAATTAGATCCCGTTCTTATCTTGTCTTCTGGCCGGCGAGCGTACTGTTTACATCGGCACCATGGTAACGGGGGTGTGGCGCTCCTGCACTCTCTCTTCGGCCCTGGTTCACTGCCGATGCACGCTCCTGGCCCCCTCCTTTGTGGGGGAGTGGCTTGTAATATTTAACCCCGCAGTTGGCGCGGCCGTTTCACGGCCATTATAGCGCCGGTGATGCTGCCACGAACACATTAGCGTGGCGGCATGCTAGGCAGGTTTTGCTTAAAATCACTCCCATAAGCGCTCCTGATGAATTTTTATATTTAAAAAGAAACGCGTTGAGCGATACTAATATATGGGATGCTGCTTCTTTGATATTTACAGACCTGCAAGGGAGCCCACATAGCTATATTTTTGTGGGAACACAGCCGCATTGGGGCCATTGTGTGTTTCTATTTAAGCACACTTGGACTGATTACGTATCATCCAAGTGCATTTGTGGGGCTTTACCCTGTCTATGTTATTACATGTTTTGGATCCGCAGCATAGGCAGCCTCTGATCGCTGACTTGCTGTTGGTTCCCTCAGCATCAGTGCATCACCACTATACGTACCCTGCGATTAACAAATGTCAGGGTCGTAATGTTGCTAATCTGGTGATTGATCACTGATACTGTTTTGTTGAGTTGTATTCCCCATGAAGGTGATTTGTTATTTTAATGATTACTATTAAAAGTTAAATTTTAGCGTTTGCACAATTTATCTCTCAGTGATATATAAAGTCTCATATTCCACTAACTTGTGACAAAAAATAAACTTTTACATGAACTTGCCATACACCTCACAGAATACCTTGGGGTGTCTTCTTTCTAAAATGGGGTCACATGTGGGGTATTTATACTATCCTGGCATTTTAGGGGCACCCAAACGTCAGAAGCAGTTTGGAATCCAAATGCGTAAAAATGTTCTGTGAAATCCTGAAAGTACTCTTTGGAATTTGGGCCCCTTTGCGCACCTTGGTTGAAAAAAAGTGGCACACATGTGATATCGCCGTACTCGGGAGAAGTAGGGCAATGTGTTTTAGGGTGTATTTTTACATATACCCATACTTTTTGTGAAAAATATCTCGGTAAATCACAACTTTTTCCATTTTTTTATACAAAGTTGTCCATTTACCGAGATATTTCTCTCACCCAGCATGGGTAAATGTAAAAATACACCACAAAACACATTGCCCTACTTCTCCCGAGTACGGAGATACCACATGTGTGCCACTTTTTTCAACCAAGGTGCGCAAAGGGCCCAAATTCCAATGAGTACTTTAAGGATTTCACAGAACATTTTTACGCATTTGGATTCCAAACTGCTTCTGACGTTTAGATGCCCCTAAAATGCCAGGATAGTAAAAATACCACACAAGTGACCCCATTTCGGAAATAAGACACCCTAAGGTATTCACTGAGGGGCATAGTGAGTTCATGGAAGTTTTTATTTTTGGCACAAGTTAGTGGAAATTGGATTTTTTTTTTTTTTTATTTTTTTACAAAGTCTCATATTCCACTAACTTGTGACAAAAATAAACTTTACATGAACTCACCATACCCTCACAGAATACCTTGGGGTGTCTTCTTTCCAAAATGGGGTCACTTGTGGGGTAATTGTACTGTCCTGGCATTTTAGGGCCCCTAAAGCGTGAGAATCCAAATGCGTAAAAATGCCCTGTGAAAATCCTAAAGGTACTCATTGGAATTGGGGCCCCTTTGCGCACCTAAGCTGCAAAAAGTGTCACACATTTGGTATCGCCGTACTCGGGAGAAGTAGGGCAATGTGTTTTGGGGTGTATTTGTACATATACCCATACTGGGTGAGAGAAATATCTCTGTAAATTGACAACTTTGTATAAAAAATGGAAAAAGTTGTGATTTACAGAGATTTTTTCACACAAAGTATGGGTATATGTAAAAATACACCCCAAAACACATTGCCCTACTTCTTCTGAGTACGGCGATACCAAATGTGTGCCACTTTTGTGCAGCAAAGATGCGCAAAGGGGCCCCAATTCCAATGAGTACCTTTTAGGAGGGCATTTTTTCGCATTTTTCTTCTCACGCTTTAGGGCCCCTAAAATGCAAGGGCAGTATAAATACCCCACATGTGACCCCATTTGGGAAAGAAGACACCCCAAGGTATTCCGTGAGGGGCATGGCGAAGTTCATAGAAGATTTTTTTTTTTGGCACAAGTTAGTGGAAATTGATTTTTTGTTTTTTCTCACAAAGTCTCCCTTTCCGCTAACTTATGACAAAAATTCAATATTTCATGGACTCAATATGCCCCTCAGCGAATACCTTGGGGTGTCTTCTTTCCAAAATGGTGTCATTTGTGGGGCGTTTGTACTGCCTTGGCATTTGAGGGTCTCCGCAATCATTACACGTATGGCCAGCATTAGGAGTTTCTGCTATTCTCCTTATATGGAGCATACGGGTAATGAGATTTTCCGTCGCTCTGGGCTGAAAGAAAAATGAACGGCACAGATTTCCTCATTCGCATCGATCGATGTGGATGAAAAAATCTCTGCCAAAAATATGCAAGAAAAAAAGAGGGGCCTGGCGATTGCCAGGACATAGGGGCTCCGCCCAAACATCCATACCCACTCAGCTCCTATGTCCTGGCAAACGTGATTTCTCCATTCACATCGATCAATCGATCGGTGTGGAGGAAGACATCTTTGCCAGATTTTTGATACAAAGTGTTTGCCAAAGCATATGAACTCCAACACCTCTCCTCAGCTCAAATGCCAGGGCAAACGTACCTGTCCTGCAGAGGAGAAATCTCGTCTTGCAGCGCCGCATACACCGACTTCACGTGTCTTCTGACAGCAGCGCAATGCTTCTCTCAGAATGCACATCAGTGCTGCGGCGTTTTCATCGGTTGGTCCATTGATCTACCTGGAAAATAAAGGGTGGTTAGGGGGAAAAAAAAAAAAAGAAGAAAAAACAGGCAGCAGGCACATGACTTGAACGTTGCAAACATTATAAAACATGAATAAAACCTGAACATGAAAAAAAACTGAACTTTTAAAACCTGAACTAACTCAAGATTTTATTTTTCTTGCTACCTGTTTAATTTTTTTCTTTTTTTAACCATATCACTCTTTATTTTCCTTGTAGAAACATCTCCTTTCCCATGGGACAATGTGTAAAGTGTAAATCACACAGAGATGGTGAGAAGTACATTATGCACTTTATCCCAAGTGAAAGGAGACGTTTCTACCGTTTCACACTTCTGCAGTAGCACAGCAGCACCGTCACTCTATGTGTTAGGGTCTCTCAAAACCTAGTATCCTGAGAGACCCTCGAGCCTGATTATAAAAACTACCTGTGTCGTGCATTCCCTATCCTAAGTGTACCTGGGTGTGGTACTTCCGGAAACACTCCCTAGGCATAGGGCAGGGCGGTCAGGACAGTCAGGACAGAAATAACGGGTGTCACGCCTTATTCCACTCCTGCTACAGACACGACATTTTTTCGGGGTGACGGTTGGGTTGAGGTACCAGGAACGGCACTGGGGAAGTGCCGCCGTGTAGACGGCTAACTACACTGGTGGATGGGGCCACGGAACCTCCTGGATACAGGAGGTTCTCGATGATCTCTTCCTGAAATTTGAGGAAGGATCCTGTTCTCCCAGCCTTACTGTAGAGAACGTAACTATTATAGGCAGCCAATTGAATCAGATATACAGACACCTTCTTATACCAGCGTCTGGTGCGTCGGAAATTAAATACGGGGCCAACATCTGATCGTTGAAGTCCACCCCTCCCATGTGGAGATTATAGTCGTGGACGGAGAGGGGCTTTTCAACGACACTGGTTGCCCGCTCAATTTGGACTGTCGTGTCTGCGTGAATGGAGGAGAGCATGTAAACGTCACGCTTGTCTCTCCATTTCACCGCGAGCAGTTCTTCGTTACACAGTGCAGCCCTCTGCCCCCTTGCAAGTCGGGTGGTAACGAGCCGTTGGGGAAGCCCCGGCGACTAGGTCGCACGGTGCCACAGCAGCCAATGCGTTCTAGGAACAAATGCTTGAAGAGGGCCACACTTGTGTAAAAGTTGTCCACGTAAAGATGGTACCCCTTGCCGAATAAGGGTGACACCAAGTCCCAGACTGTCTTCCCACTGCTCCCCAGGTAGTCAGGGCAACCGACCGGCTCCAGGGTCTGATCTTTTCCCTCATAGATCCGAAATTTGTGTGTATAGCCTGTGGCCCTTTCACAGAGCTTATACAATTTGACCCCATACCGGGCGCGCTTGCTTGGGATGTACTGTTTGAAGCCAAGGCGCCCGGTAAAATGTATTAGGGACTCGTCTACGCAGATGTTTTGTGCGGGGTATACAAATCTGCAAATTTCTGGTTGAAATGGTCTATGAGGGGCCGAATTTTGTGGAGCCGGTCAAAAGCTGGGTGGCCTCTGGGACGGGAGGTGGTGTTGTCACTAAAGTGCAGGAAACGCAGGATGGTCTCAAAACGTGTCCTGGACATGGCAGCAGAGAACATGGGCATATGATGAATTGGGTTCGTGGACCAATATGAACGCAATTCATGTTTTTTTGTAATGCCCATGTTGAGGAGAAGGCCCAAAAAGTTCTAAATTCGGAAACTTGGACTGGTTTCCACCGGAAAGGCTGGGCATAAAAGCTTCCCGGGTTAGCGGTAATAAATTGTGTGGCATACCGGTTTGTTTCTGCCACTACTAAGTCAAAGAGCTCCGCAGTGAAGAACAGCTCAAAAACCCTAGTGCCGATCCGATTTGAGCCGTCTCCACCCGAACTCCTGACTGGGCGGTGAAAGGGGGAACTAATGGTGCGGCTGAAGATGGGGACTGCCAATCAGGATTTGCCAGCACCTCAGGGACTCTAGGGGCTCTACGGGCCTGTCTGCGCGGTGGCTGCGACGGGGGAATTACTGCACGTGCCACCGTACCAGCTTCAACTGCCCTTCTGGTGCTCGCTACTTCACCATGTGTTACGGCAGTGCTGGTAGAAGGTCCAGGACGGGCTGCGCTGCTGGTGTATGCCTCACCACGTAATCCGGCAGCGCCAGCCCCACTCTGCTGCCCTTGAAGCGGATCCTGCGCAACTTGCGGTCTAGCAACACGGGGCCGGGTACGCCTGGTGCTATCAGGGACCTCAACCTCCTCGTCCGAACTTTGAGTCAGAGAGCCACTGCTTTCTACAGGTTGGTATTCTGACCCGCTAGATTCGTCAGATGAGGGTTCCCATTCCTCATCCGACTGGGTCAGAATCCTGTAGGCCTCTTCAGGAGAATACCCCTTGTTTGCCATTTGGGATACTAAATTTAGGGGTATTCCCTGAGACTACCCAAGAAAAAAAGCAAGCCTGTCTTACAAATGGGAGTGTAGCGAGTACAGAAGCCGCTGCGATTGATAAAAATATCAAAACTGATTTTTTATCGCCGCAGCGCTTGTGAAGGGATTGTGCAGTGATACAAAAAAAAAAATTTTTGTCACTGCGGCGGGGCGGGCGTGGGTGAACGCAGGTGTGGGCGACCGATCAGGTCTGATCGGGCAAACACTGCGTTTGGGGTGGAGGGCGAACTAAAGTGACACTAATACTAATATAGATCTGACTGTGATCAGTTCTGATCACTTACAGATACTATAAAAGTATAAATGCTGATTAGCGCTACGCTAAACAGCGATCCAGTGACTGCGGTGCGGTGGGCTGGGCGCTAACGCTAACTACCTAACAAAGGGGCCTAAACTAAGCTAAGCCTAACAGTCAATCCAAGTGAAAAAAAAGTGACAGTTCACAAAAGTGACACTGATCACTTTTTTCACTTTCACTATGTACTGACAGGGGGTGATCAAGGGGTTAATTAGGGTGATGGGGGTGATCAGGGCCTAATATGTACTGATTGGTGCACTTACTTGGGATCTGTGCTCTGTGCTGGGTCCAACCGATGAAAAGGACCCAGCACATGGCACAGATCCCTTATAAAACACATTTATTTGTAAATACATTGTAGATCACCATTTTCTATAGGTGATTTTAAAAATCACCAGCCTGCCAGCGATGATCATTGGCTGGCAGGCTGGTGACTCACCTCCCCCGAGTCCAGCGGTGCGTTCCATGTGCGTTCCACTGGATGCTGTAGCGCGTCTTCTCGCGTCTCGCGAGAGGACGCACGGATGCGTCCAGGAGGAATAAACCTGCCGCCGCCAGGACGCATCCGTGCGTTCGGCGGTCGGGGACAGGTTAAAATGGAGTGTGGCAAAATGGAAGACTGTTCTGTGGTCAGACGAGTCACGATTCGAAGTTCTTTTTGGAAATCTGGGACGCCATGTCATCCGGACCAAAGAGGACAAGGACAACCCAAGTTGTTATCAACGCTCAGTTCAGAAGCCTGAGCCTGAGGGCATGAGTGTGTGTGGCATGGGCAGCTTGCATGTCTGGAAAGGCACCATCAATGCAGAAAAATATATTCAGGTTCTAGAACAACATATGCTCCCATCCAGACGTCATCTCTTTCAGGGAAGACCCTGCATTTTTCAACAAGATAATGCCAAACCACATTCTGCATCAATCACAACTTCATGGCTGCGTAGGAGAAGGATCCGGGTACTGAAATGGCCACTCTGCAGTCCAGATCTTTCACCTATAGAGAACATTTGGCGCATCATAAAGAGGAAGGTGCAACAAAGAAGGCCCAAGACGATTGAACAGTTAGAGGCCTGTATTAGAGAAGAATGGGAGAGCATTCCTATTTCTAAACTTGAGAAACTGGTCTCCTCGGTCCCCAGACGTCTGTTGAGTGTTGTAAGAAGAAGGGGAGATGCCACACAGTGGTGAAAATGGCCTTGTCCCAACTTTTTGGGGATTTGTTGACACCATGAAATTCTGAATCAACATATTTTTCCCTTAAAATGGTACATTTTCTCAGTTTAAACTTTTGTTCCGTGATTTATGTTCTATTCTGAATAAAATATTAGAAGTTGGCACCTCCACATCATTGCATTCAGTTTTTATTCACGATTTGTATAGTGTCCCAACTTTTTTGGAATCCGGTTTGTACACTTTTATTACACAATATTAAATAAACCCCATAAGTTAACCAAATGTTGTGAGTGCCGTCCTTTATTATAATATTTTTGTTCTAAATGCTTTCTGGAGCACTGGGTATGCTCAATCTGGATTGAGCACCACATCCATATCCCTGGTAGCAGTGAGCCGCTTAACCTCTTTATATCACCCCAATTTATTGTTATTGCTGTCCACTGTTGATCCATCCATCCCCTCTCCCCCAGACATCAATTATTGCCATCCACTGATCCACATTCATCTGCCGTGCCAATGCCATCCAATCCATCTGCCCCCCCCCCCCTTCAGACATTAATTTGGCATGCAGATACATCCATTACCATTATGATAAATCCCTATCCCCCTCCTTGGCCTGAAACAAGTATGTGCCCCACAGAAAATTACTAAATACTACCTACTAGTTCCTCAGTGTTCTTCACAGCCTCTGCCTTGCCCATGGCCCCCGCTCGCCCTCCTCTGATGCTCGGTCGGACGACTCTCTGACCTGCTGCACCACACTAATTTTGAATCCTCATAGCTCTCTAGTACTCTGTCTCTGTGGGTGGGCTGTGGCTGCACCCACGCGCTGCGCCGCTGCAGTTTCCGGTTACAGCTGTGATCCCGCGAGACACACCGCAGAAGGGCCGGGGTAAGCCAGCAGCTTCAATTATGGTGAGGGGAGGGGACTGTCTGTAGGGTAGGGTCTACCGCCGTCACCGCACTTGGAAAATAAACTTGGTGTATGAACTATACTATATATTGTAAGGCATGGTGTATGAACTATACTGTATATTGTACAGCATGGTACAGCGATTATAATGTATTCTGTACAGCATGGTGCAGATATTATAATGTATTCTGTACAGCATGGTGTAGGGATTATACTGTATATTACACAGCATGGTGTAGGGATTATACTGTATATTACACAGCATGGTGCAGGGATTACACTGTATTGTACGGGGTGGTGCAGGGGTTACACTGTATGCCCTTTGATGTGACAATTATCTTAGGTTTTCCGATTGCCCACCTTTGATGGCGCTGTGCCCAGCTCTGAGCCGACCCCGCTCAGCAGCTGCCATAGCTTAGAGGGAACACTGACAGTGACCCAATCTGAGTGTGTACCGTTAATAACCAGCCTCTATTTTCTATTACTCAGCCAGTTACTTACCAACATACAGACATTTTCTCCCAGTCTGAGCATCCTCATTTTATATACCAACCTTTTATGTGGTACAGTGTCAAATGCTTTGGAGAAGTTCAGATATACGACATCCATTGATTCGCCGTTGTCAAGTCTAGAACTTACCTCCTCATAGAAACTGATTAAATTAGTTTGACATGACCGATCCCTCATGAAGCCATGCTGATATGGCGTTATTTGCATATTTTTATTGAGGTACTCCAATATGACATCTCTTAGAAAACCTTCAAACAGTTTACCCACAACAGATGTAAAACTTGCTGGTCTATAGTTTCCGGGCTTTGTTTTTGGACCCTTTTTAATATTGGCACCACATTTGCTTTGTGCTAATCCTGTGGAACACTCCCTGTCAGAATAGAGTCCTTAAATATCAGAAATAAGGGTCTGTCTATGACATTACCTAATTCTCTTAGGATACGATAGCGTATGCCATCTGGTCCCAGCAATTTGTCTATTTTAATCTTTTCAAGACGCCACTGTACTTCTTCGTGGGTCAGAACAGATGTATGTAGAGCCGCACACACCAGATCTCTCAGTCCCATCGGAATGCATCAGACAGTCTGGAGCCACAGATCCTCAGCAGCTCCCCAAACAGCAGCAAATGACAAATGATGGCAGCATATCCAGTGACTCCTTTCATTGGAACTCGCTTTAGAGAACACGTGAACAAATAGCAAAACAGCTACGTTTTGGCTATACACTAGCCTTTATCAAGCTTGGTACAATGTGAATACCACAATGCTATTATAGTGTATACCCCTCCCCCAACTTAGTGTGGGCAGCCAATCAATCCAAGGCTACCACTCGCCATGTAACCAATCACATAAGTGACTCCATACATAAGAACTCAATCACATCTGTAATCAATTAAAATACCTATGTATCTCATTAAAATTATCATGGTGAATGTGCTAACCACTGCCATGTGGTGCCGAAATCCATCCAGCAGTTTGGCTTTACCACCGGTGACTCAGACTCCATTGACAAATCAGGCAAAACCTCTTTTTAGGACCAGCCACATTCGGCATAGAAAGAAATGCCGGAGGGGCGGAAGGCGGCACCGCAGGTTCCAAAAGAAATCCACCACCATCCTATCCGAAACACAACAAAGGGACACAGGGGAGAGACGAAATCAGATGAAATGAGACAATTAGTGGTGAAACTTTTCATCTACTGATCTAACTATGAATCAGTTAAAGGTGTTGGAACGAGGTTTGTCTCTCTGTCCAGCACAGAAGATGAATTGGTTTGATATGGAATTGGACTTACACCGTTTTTTTAGGCTATTGAGACTCAAAGGCTTTTTTTCCACACAGGTTAATGCCATGGGGTTGTCACACAGAATAAAAGGGGATGAACAGAATTGACATTAAAAGAGCTGGCATTGAAGAAAATGAGTGATTTTGTACCTCCACATAACAATCATGTCATAGAGTCTTAGATTGAAATTGTAATGAGAAAGATTAGACAACTTACAGAACAAGGTGGTGAGAGGACCACTTGAAACTTGACGAGTCGGGAAAGGGAGGCTTTAAGACAGCTTGAGCAGAATAGGACACTCACAATTAAGCCGGCCGACAAGGGAGGAGCAGTGGTCATGATGGACACGTCTAAGTATGTTGGGGAGGTGTGTAGGCAGTTGAGTGACGGTGATGTATATCTGGCTTTGAACAGGGACCCCAATTGGGAGATTATGCAAACACTTAGTGGTATAATTGATGGAGCCTTTGAGCGAGGCATCATCGATAAGGATTTAAGAGATTACCTTAAGGTACAACATCCCCTCCCCAAAATACACAAGAGTCTGTTTATCCCCCTGGCAGACCAATTGTGTCTGGCAGGGGTTCGATCTTCAGTACGGTTGCTATATTTTTGGATAAGGTGTTACGTGGTCATGCGACTAGCACTCCCTCCTATGTAAGGGATACAAGTCATTTTTTTGCTCAGGTTACGTGAGATACAATTACCTGCCCATTCCTTACGCATCAGTTCTGATGTGGTCTCACTTTACACCTCGATTGATCATACCTATGGTCTTCGTGTCATCAATGTGGCTCTAGCAGGCATGGGGCTCTCTCCTGGTGGTCGCAGTTTTGTCCTCCACCTCCTGGAGGTGGTCCCGAGGAGGAATTATTTCCTCTTTGGGGACACCTTCTACCAGCAGCAACATGGTGTGACCATGAGGTCTAACGTGGCCCCCACGTATTGTCCGGTATATAAAGCAATCCCCTTATATACAAAATTAGGATTAAAGAAAAAAATATATATCAAAGATTATTGATCCGTGAGGTGGACACAACACCTCAAAAGAGCTCAATTGAGAACCTAATTATTTGTGCAATCAGCAAGACAGGGACAAGCGTCTATGCAAAAATATAAATAATTTTATTATACAATAATTTTAGAGAATAATCAATAACATCAATGAAAATATCTATGTATAAAAAAATGCAATACAAAATACGCTACTAGACGGAACCAACGCACCATAAATCTACCAACACTTTAGTTTCAAAACCAAATATGAAAACTATGCAAATATCTTATTTACAAAATATGAAAACTATGCAAGCAATTGATACATGCACAGAAAATCAATAAAGGAAATGATTATATATGAACCCTCTGCTCTGCTACAATTATGACCAAAATTCAGGTAATGATTTTATTGCAATAAAACTAATAATTTAATAGCTTGATATAGGCTATGGAATAAATATTCCAATCAGATTATACAATATTATCCCCTTGTTTAGTTATATGCATCGTAACTAAAATCAGAGACAACTGCCGTTATATGTCCACAACCAGGCGGGTATCTGACTAAATATCACGCTAAATAAATTATCTCAATACTACAAACAAACAAAAGTATATATTACCCAGGGTCAAGTGATGCAGAGTTCGTGGAAATCCGGGGTCCTCCAGCCACAGCTCTCCCTGCTCCGTTCTTGATATAGGTGTGGGTCCCATCGGTGGGACCCGCACCTATAGGACAATGGGGGCATATGCTAGCGATATACCCCCATTGTCCAAGATGGAAATACCCCTTTAACACAGGAGGTTATGTGTCTACTAACTTTCTAACTGTATGATTAAATCGATGGTTATAAAAAGTACAATTTCCATTGAATGAAGTCTTGTTAGTAGAAAACCATATTAAAATCCTTGCAAAATATTGAACATACTTCATTATGTTCTTAAAGGCAATGAATAT
This sequence comes from Bufotes viridis, assembly GCA_033119425.1. Lineage (NCBI taxonomy): Eukaryota > Metazoa > Chordata > Amphibia > Anura > Bufonidae > Bufotes > Bufotes viridis. The sequence goes on along the minus strand of JAKVIS010002271.1, from coordinate 7,713 downwards.
CCAATATAACTAAAATAAGTAAATATAACTGTTTATAACTATGAAAAGGCATGACAGTATGCTAACATCTTCATGGCGGAGGTGGAGCACCAATATGTCTATCAATCTGCACACTATGGGAGGGCCCTGTGCTGGTGGCACTACATCGATGACATTTTTGTCATTTGGTGTGGGACTAGGGAGGAGTTGGATGCTTTCCATCAGCATCTCAATAACGCTGTCCCAGGTCTGAAGTTCACGGTAACAGTGTCACAGGTTGAATTGCAGTTCCTAGATGTAAGGGTGTATATTGAAGATGGTGTGATCAGTGCGGATCTTTACCAAAAACCAACGGATAAAAACAATTTGCTAAGGCACGATAGTAACCATCCTTGTCGTATGCTCAACTCACTCCCGTGGAGTCAAATGTTGGGTCGGATATTCTCTGAAAGTGGTTACCCTCGTAAGCTATTGGATAAAACAAAAGACAGGATCTCACTGGTTGACAGGGAGGCCACGCTCCAGGGTGCAGGCAGTACTAAAACAATGGATCTTATCCCCTTTGTGTCGACATTTGGTTCACACAGTGGGGATATTGCACGTATTTTGCGCAAAGAATGGCATATCTTACAGAGGGGCTTACCATCAATAAGGGAATTTGAGAATCCCCCTCTAATGAGGTATAAAATAAGTACGAATCTTTGGGACAGGTTGGTCAAAACTGATTTGGATGGCCCACGTGTAGTGATGTCGCGAACATAAAATTTTCCGTTCGTGAACGCTGAACGCGAATTTCCGCAAATGTTCGCGAACATGCGAACATTGCGAACCGCCATAGACTTCAATAGACAGGCGAATTTTAAAACCCACAGGGACTCCTTCTGGCCACAATAGTGATGGAAAAGTTGTTTCAAGGGGACCAACACCTGGACCGTGGCATGCCGGAGGGGGATCCATGGCAAAACTCCCATGGAAAATTACATAGTGGATGCAGAGTCGGGTTTTAATCCATAAAAGGCATAAATCAACTAACATTCCTAAATTGTTTGGAATAACATGCTTTAAAACATCCAGTGTGTGTATACGATCAGGTATGATGTTGTATCGATCAGGTAGTGTAAGAGTTACGCCCGCTTCACAGACATTGACAGACCAAACTCCCCTTTTAATGCACCGCAAACAACCGCAAACAGTCCATTTGCACAACCGCATTCCCCATTTGCACAAGGTTGGATACCAAGCTAGTCATGTCCCGGTGATGTCATTGAAGGTTTCTTCCTCCACCCAGCCACGTACAACACCAAGGGTCCCCGAAAGGTGAATTGAATTGATTTTTCGAACGGGGAGATGGTTAAAAAACGCTGGCTCCCTCCCCTTTGTTTAAATCCACGGTGACTGCGTCTGCGCTGTGCAATTTACTGTCACACCCGATATGGGTGGTATTTTCTGTAGTACTATTCCTATCAGTTTAATCCCTGTTACATCCCATATCAGGGATTGCCTTTTGTGAAAAAAAATTTAGGCCAGGTACCTTCGACTGCCTTTAACTTAGAAACTGAACCTCTCTTGACCTCTACCTTTCTTTAATAAAACTTAACTTTTATTCACATAATTTTTATCCGAACTACAATGTCTTTAAAATCTATCTGCCACGCACCTACACTGATAACACCTTGCTCCTCTGTATTTGGTCTCGTCCCACTATGGCTGCGCGCTGCCTATATCGTGGTTTATCTATCTAAGTCTCAATTGTAGGTGCTTGGCTGATTATCTAAAAACGCTTCCCAGCACTGCCCCCCGACATGTTTCGCTAGCAAGCTAGCGTCCTCAGGGGTAACGGGCAGTGAATGCTGGTCTGCTGCTCAAGAGGATCTTTTAAAGGCTCTGGTACCGCCTCTTTTATCATCATCACTTGCTTTCCAATCACATCGGCCGTTACATCTGTTTTCAAGGCAAGCTGCCTCTTAGGATTAAATTTTATTGGCTGGAGTATGTCTCCACCTATTTCCCTTCTGCTTCTGCGCTGGGACTTAGAATTTTTCTTTTTCCGTATTGCGCATATTCGCGGTCTAATATTGCGATTATATGCGCTTTTGTGCACAACTTTGGACTTTGTTTTAAAGTGTACTTCTGTGCATTAATGCGAACTTAGATTTGAATTTTATGCGCATGACTTGAGACTTAGTCTCTCATATGTTCCGGGTCAAGTAGTGCGCATGACTGTAGTAGTATACATGAGATACATGGAGGTGATACATCCAAACTAAAATTCTGGGGAGTGCAACAATTGAAAGAAGGCCCAAGACAGGAAAATATCGACAATAAACTGATGCAATGTGAAGCGAAGTGAATACATAGACTGAAGAGCTTAACACCAAATGGCCTCAATGAAGGCTTTACCTTTGCACCCTTTATTAAGCGTGGGATAAGTAAAAAATAAATAGAATAAAGATCGATATAAAGAATTAGTCTGAACTCAGTAATTTAATTTCAATCTGATCAAGAGGAACAATCAAACATGATATAAGGAAGAATAGGTTAAAATGGTATCAATTTAGAGGCCCAGTACCAGACCAAGGGTAAACATCGCTGCAAATGACTTAATCGAAAAATAACATAAGAAATATGTGTAGAACTCAACATAGGGTAGCTGAAAATCAAGTCATTGATGAGATGTACTGTATGGAGATAACGAATAATTAAAAAAAATTTGCCTTCGGTAAGTGCATCAATAATTTAGAGAATAATTGATAGACCAAGTGGGAGAATATGCACGCTATAAGAAAGTAGTACAAGTAGCACTGAAGACAGATGCAGTATTCTATCAGAAATACATGAGAGACTAAGTTCAAGAATACACATAAAACTATGGTCTAAGATCACAGGTGCACACATGACTATAGTCTGAGTCCGCAATCATGTGCAGTATTCTGTCAGAAATGTGAAAGAGACTAAGTCCTAAGTCATGCGCAAAGCATATATGCCATTTGAGCCCAAGTTCGCAGTCATGCGCAGAGTTCTGCCCTGAGTACATGTGAGACTAAGTCTAGAGTCATGTGTAAAAGCATATGTTATCTGAGTCTAAGTTCGCAGACATGCGCAGTAATCTACCTTGAAAATATGAGAGACTAAGTCGAAAATCATGAGCAGAACGCATATACCACTCTGTTCAAGTTCGCAGTGCGCACTACTTGACCGGGAACATATGAGAGACTAAGTCTCAAGTCATGCGCATAAAATTCAAATCTAATTTCGCATTAATGCGCAGAAGTACCCTTTAAGTCCAAAGTTATGCGCAAAAGCGCTTATAATCACAATATTAGACCGTGAATATGCGCAATACGGAAAAAGAAAAATTCTAAGTCCCAGCGCAGAAGCAGAAGGGAAATAGGTGGAGACATACTCCAGCCAATAAAATTTAATCTTAAGAGGCAGCTTGCCTTGAAAACAGATGTAACAGCCGATGTGATTGGAAAGCAAGTGATGATGATAAAAGAGGTGGTACCAGAGCCTTTAAAAGATCCTCTTGAGCAGCAGACCAGCATTCACTGCCCGTTACCCCTGAGGACGCTAGCTTGCTAGCGAAACATGTCGGGGGGCAGTGCTGGGAAGCGTTTTTAGATAATCAGCCAAGCACCTACAATTGAGACTTAGATAGATAAACCACGATATAGGCAGCGCGCAGCCATAGTGGGACTATACCAAATACAGAGGAGCAAGGTGTTATCAGTGTAGGTGCGTGGCAGATAGATTTTAAAGACAGTGTAGTTCGGATAAAAATTATGTGAATAAAAGTTACGTTTTATTAAGGAAAGGTAGAGGTCAAGAGAGGTTCAGTTTCTAAGTTAAAGGTTGTTTATACAAACCCTACCTACTACCTGGGTCAATAGATAGTAATACCTACGACTGCCTTCACAGTGACAGACCAAACTCTCATACACCAAACTGAATTGATTTTAGGAACCGGGAGATGGAAAAAGCAGCTTGGTCGGTCCTCTTACTCCCAAATTGGGGCACTGCGCATGCTCAGAGCAATGTGCTGTGACACCCTATATAAGTGGTGTCTTAACTATTACTATTCCTATCAGTTTAATCCCTGTTTTGTACCCTATCCGGGGACGTGTGTCGAATTGATTAACCATTGTCGAATTAACGAACCCTTACGACATCATGAAATAATTTAGTTCTGAGCTCTGTACTTGCTTTGTATTGGAATTGATGGGGATTTTTTTAATTGTTCGCATTATTTCTAATAAACTATTAAGAGACTTTATTATGATTTTTTATTTTATGTATTAAAAACCCATACAACTTAAAAAAAAGGTAAATTTATGTTTTTTCTATGAAATATTATCCAGCCGTCCGATCGCTTTTGGTCTGACCATAATGAAGCAACGGACTTATCATCTGGGGTGTGGCAACATTGCCAACACACTCATAGAGGTGATGATTGCTTCATTGTGATACGCAAGCCCCTTCACCACAACAAGGTAACAATCACGAAGGCGAATTGACACTTGTATGTGCCTTTTTTCTTTTGTTTTGTTTTTGCAGCCACAGTGCTGCACCATAGGACAGAAAAATTAGGCATGGACACATGCCTGAAAAATAATCGCATTGTTGCAGCCGCTATTGTAGCAGCGGCTGGAAAAATTGATGTTTTCCAGGCAGAAAAGTGACTAAAACATTGCGGCTTGAACCCTAGTTGGTGGCGGAGAATTCACGAAAGTCATCCGGTATGCAGACATTAAATACAGCAGCGTGGGGACCATTTTGAGGCCAAGGCATGTCATCAGGTCTTTTGTTAGTCAAGCGTATCCCCCACTGTCAGTCCCTTCTGGGTTTCCATGCCTCATTTATCTTTATGAAGGTGAGGTAATCAACACTTTTTTGACCGAGGCGACTTCTCTTGTCAGTGACAATGCCTCCTGCTGCACTGAAAGTCCTTTCTGACAGGACACTTGAAGCAGGGCAGGCCAGAAGTTCTATCGCAAACTGGGATAGCTCAGGCCACAGGTCAAGCCTGCACACCCAGTAGTGAAGGGGTTCATTGCTCCTCAGAGTGTCGATATCTGCTGTTAAGGCGAGGTAGTCTGCTACCTGTCGGTCGAGTCGTTCTCTAAGGCTGGATCCCGAAGGGCTGTGGCGATGTGTAGGACTGAAAAAGCTCCGCATGTCCTCCATCAACAACACATCTGTAAATCGTCCAGTCCTTGCCGCCGTGGTAGGAGGAGTATTACATTCACCTCTTCCCCTGTTAGATTCCCGTTGTGCTGTGACATCCCCCTTTTAAGCTGTGTAAAGCATATTTTTTAGTTTGGTTTTGAACTGCTGCATCCTTTCCGACTTTCGGTAATTTGGTAACATTTCTGCCACTCTCTGCTTATACCGGGGTCTAGTAGCGTGGCCACCCAGTACAGGTCGTTCTCCTTCATCCTTTTTATACGAGGGTCCCTCAACAGACATGACAGCATGAAAGACCCCATTTGCACAAGGTTGGATGCAGAGCTACTCATTTCCCGTTCCTCGTCCTCACTGATGTCATTGACGGTCTGTTCTTCCCCCCAGCCACGCACAACACCATGGGTCCCAGATAGGTGACAACAACGAGCACCCTGGGGTGCCTGCTGTGGTTGGTCTTCCTCCTCCTCAAAGCCGCTACATTCCTCCTCTGACTCCTCTTCCTCATACTCCTCTTCCAGCGTTGCCGCAGGTCCGGCAAGCGATGATGACAAGGCTGTTTCTGGTGGTGATGGTGACCACAACTCTTCCTCTTCCTCTTCATGCTCATCTACAGCCTGATCCAGCACTCTTCGCAGGGCACGCTCCAGGAAGAAAACAAATGGGATGAGGTCGCTGATGGTGCCTTCGGTGCGACTGACTAGGTTTGTCACCTCCTCAAAAGGACGCATGAGCCCACAGACATTGCGCATGAGCGTCCAGTAACGTGACAAAAAAATTCCCAGCTCTGCAGAGGCTGTCCTAGCACCCCGGTCATACAAATACTCGTTGACAGCTTTTTCTTGTTGGAGCAGGCGGTCAAACATTAGGAGTGTTGAATTCCAACGTGTCGGGCTGTCGCAAATCAAGCGCCTCACTGGCATGTTGTGTCGCCGCTGAATATCGGAAAAGTGCGCCATGGCCGTGTAGGAACGCCTGAAATGGCCACACACCTTCCTGGACTGCTTGAGGACGTCCTGTAAGCCTGGGTACTTAGACACAAAGCGTTGTACGATGAGATTCAACACATGTGCCATGCACGGCACATGTGTCAACTTGCCCAAATTCAATGCCGACAACAAATTTGTTCCATTGTCACACACCACTTTGCCGATCTCCAGTTGGTGCGGGGTCAGCCACTGATCCACCTGTGCGTTCAGGGCGGACAGGAGTGCTGGTCTTGTGTGGCTCTCTGCTTTCAGGCAAGTCAACCCCAAGACAGCGTGACACTGTTGTATCCGGGATGTGGAATAGCCCCTGGGGAGCTGTGGGGATTCAATTGATGTGCAGCCAGACGCCGCAGCAGAAGAGGACTCAGCTGAGGAGGATATCGAAGAGGATGGAGTAGGAGTAGAGGAGGTGGCAGTAGGCCTGCCTGCAAGTCGTGGCGGTGTCACCAACTCCGCTGCGGAGCCACGCATTCCATGCTTGTCAGCTGTCAGCAGGTTGACCCAATGCGCAGTGTACGTGATATACCTGCCCCGACCGTGCTTTGCAGACCATGTATCAGTGGTCAGATGGACCCTTGCCCCAACACTGTATGCCAGAGATGCCATGACTTCCTTTTCAATAACATAATAGAGGTTTGGGATTGCCTTTTTTGAAAAAAAATTTCGTCCGGGTACCTTCCACTGTGGTGTCCCAATAGCGACAAATTTTTTGAAGGCCTCAGACTCCACCAGCTGGTATGGTAAAAGCTGGCGGGCTAAGAGTTCCGTCAAGCCAGCTGTCAGTCGCTGGGCAAGAGGGTGACTCTGTGACATTGGCTTCTTACGCTCAAACATTTCCTTAACAGACACCTGACTGTGGGCAGATGAGCAGGAACTGCTGAAGGTGAGAGGCGTAGTGGCGGTTGGTTGAGAGGGGGCAGGGAGGACAGCAGTGGTTGACGTGGCTGAAGATGCTGGACCAGGAGGAGCATGGTGGCTTTGAGTTTGTGTGCTGCTTGTACTTATGTGTTGATCCCATAGGCGTTTGTGATGTGAGATCATGTACCTTCGCAAAGCAGTTGTACCGAGGTGGGTGTTGGACTTCCCACGACTCAGTTTCTTTTGGCACAGGTTGCAAATGGCATTGCTGTTATCAGAGGCAGAAACACAAAAAAAATTCCACACCGCTGAGCTTTGCAATGACGGCATTCTGGTGGTGGCAACAGCATGCGTTGACTGGCGTGCTGTGTGGCTGACCCCGGGTGCCGATACATGCTGTCTGACTGTGCCACTAACTCCTTGCGACAGCCTCCCCCTGCTTCCAACTCGTCTCCTCCTTCTCTCTGTCTCCCCTTCTGAACTTTCCCCCTCTTCTTCTCTTCGAGCAGGCACCCACGTGGCATCCGTGAACACATCGTCATTATCAACCGCTTCACTTGTATCTGACACCTCAGCAAAAGAAGCAGCAGCGGGTACAACATCATCATCATCACACTGTACGTCCATGTGTGTAATCCTGCCTGACTGAGACATATCCCTGTAACCTACATCATCTGGCAATAATGGTTGCGCATCACTAATTGCA
>JAKVIS010002270.1:0-24246 GCA_033119425.1 Bufotes viridis | reverse complement strand
ATAGTATGTACACATAAAAATAAAGATCTCTCTCATCAATGCTTCCATGTATACGTTCATCCCTGACAGTTCCTCCAGATGAAGAATCAATGACACAAATAGGGTAGCCACACCTAATAACTAACAGAAAACATAATTAAAAATCACATAGATCAATAAAAATGATCATATCTCCAAGAGGATACATAAAAATTAGGATATAACCAGTTTATCCAATGAATCATACCCCCAGATGATTACACCTAAAAGCAAACTTATATGTATGTATGTATATATATATATATATATATATATATATATATATACAGGGTGGACCATTTATATGGATACACCTTAATAAAATGGGAATGGTTGGTGATATTAATTTCCTGTTTGTCGCACATTAGTATATGAGGGGGAAAACTTTTCAAGATGGGTGGTGACCATGACGGCCATTTTGAAGTCAGCCATTTTGAATCCAACTTTTGTTTTTTCAATAGGAAGAGGGTCATGTGACACATCAAACTTATTGGGAATTTCACAAGAAAAGCAATGGTGTGTTTGGTTTTAACGTAACTTTATTCTTTCATGAGTTATTTACAAGTTTCTGACCACTTATAAAATGTGTTCAATGTGCTGCCCATTGTGTTGGATTGTCAATGCAACCCTCTTCTCCCACTCTTAGCAACTGTTAGCAACACCGCAGGAGAAATGCTAGCACAGGCTTCCAGTATCCGTAGTTTCAGGTGCTGCACATCTCGTATCTTCACAGCATAGACAATTGCTTTCAGATTACCCCAAAGATAAAAGTCTAAGGGGGTCAGATCGGGAGACCTTGGGGGCCATTCAACTGGCCTACGACAACCAATCCAGTTTCCAGGAAACTGTTCATCTGGGAATGCTCGGACCTGACACTCATAATGTGGTAGTGCACCATCTTGCTGGAAAAACTCAGGGAACGTGCCGGCTTCAGTGCATAAAGAGGGAAACACATCATCATGTAGCAATTTCGCATATCCAGTGGCCTTGAGGTTTCCATTGATGAAGAATGGCCCCACTATCTTTGTACCCCATATACCACACCATACCATTAATTGTTTGGTTCCAACAGTCTTGGAGGGATCTATCCAATGTGGGTTAGTGTCAGACCAATAGCGGTGGTTTTGTTTGTTAACTTCACCATTCACATAAAAGTTTGCCTCATCACTGAACAAAATTTTCTGCGTAAACTGAGGGTCCTGTTCCAATTTTTGTTTTGCCCGTTCTGCAAATTTAGTGCGCCGATCTGGGTCATCCTCATTGAGATGCTGCAGTAGCTGGAGTTTGTAAGGGTGCCATTTGTGAGTAGCTAATATCCGCCGAAGAGATGTTCGACTAATGCCACTCTCCAGTGACATGCGGCGAGTGCTACGCTGTGGGCTCTTGCTGAATGAAGCTAGGACAGCCACTGATGTTTCTTCATTAGTGACAGATTTCATGTGTCCACATTTTGGCAAATCCAACACTGAACCAGTTTCACGAAACTTAGCAAGCAGTTTGCTAACTGTAGCATGGGAGATGGGTGGTCTCGTAGGGTGTCCTGCATTGAAATCTGCTGCAATGACCCGGTTACTGCGTTCACCAGACATCAACACAATTTCTATCCGCACCTCACGTGTTAACCTCAGCGACATGTCAATGGCTGTAAACAAAGAGAAACTTGTAAATAACCCATGAAAGAATAAAGTTACGTTAAAACCAATGGTCACCACCCATCTTGAAAAGTTTCCACCCTCACATATACTAATGTGCCACAAACAGGAAGTTAATATCACCAACCATTACCATTATAGTGGAGATAAAAGAAAAAAAGGAAGTTAATCCAATCTTGATTGAGACCAAACAAGATAGGAAATACAGGGCGCCACAGGTGGGAGAGGATGAAAAGGTTGGTTAACAGAAGGCGGCTCACCTATAGTATTCCAAAACTGGAGTACTATTATAAATATTTGTTGTGGAAAAAAAGGAACAGGAAGGGGAAGAAAGGAATATTCATGGGAGCGCCAAAAGACACATCCAGTTTTCTAGGTACAGACTCTAAAATCAGAGTTAGGCATATGGATAACACTTACTCCACTAGGGGGGTTTGTCAACAGGATGAAGATAGAAATTCCAGTGACTCACACCCCCTATGCCAAGATTGCCTGAAGGTTTCCTCGTAGGTCATTTAAACCACGGGGTCCATACCAGTGGAACGATTCAAGTAGTACAACTAGTGAAGAGGATGAAGTACTTACTTCACTGGGGGTTTTTAGTCAACTGGATGAGTGTCAGACGGCACACATTGGTCCAGTGACTGTCACCCGCTCGCCAAGGTCGCTTGTAGAGTCACAGTGAAGGATGACGGCAAAATTCGATTGCTTCAATTCATTCACCTTTATTATGGATAGCTCGACGCGTTTCAGGGGTTCAGACCCCCTTCTTCAGGAGTAGACAATATTAAAAGTACATACACCACATGGTAATATATATATACATTTGAAAATGGCATTTTAACGCCTGCAAAACAAAAAACAGAAGTATCTAACTTCACTTCCGGTATCTGGAACGCATGTTTGCGTTCCACCTTCCGATAAGTATAAGTATATTCACTTAAAATGATTTGCTTAAAAATTGTATAGTACTCTATTCATAAATAAATGTATTCAATTCAATCAAACCGTAAAAACAAGTGGCCCTAGCGTACAGTGATAGACCCCCGGGAGAGACTCTGGTACTTCCGGTTGGCGGAACGCAGACACAAAATGATATTAGTACAGGGGTGACTCCCGCCCATGCAAGCGATCCATGGGCGGGAACATCCGCTCTGTGGAGCGCATACATGGAGCGCAGAGCTCCTGGTGTGAAGGGTAAATGCCGGTCATGTGACCGAAACACAGGATCGCACCGGAAATCCGCCCTATGGTACGCATGCAGAGCGTACAGAGTTCCAATGAAGTCATGACAGTGTCGGTCACGTGGCACGGCTGGTCACATGATCGCACTGCAATCTAGTGTCTAGGAGTACAGTTTTAAATAAAAATACAAATACAAATGCAATTAAAGTGGCAATGGAAAAAGGAAGAAAGGGGAAAAAAAAAAAAAAAAGAGAGAGAAGGAGGTGCTGATAGTTTGGGTAATAAAAGAAGAAATGTGAAGTTATCATTATTATTAGCGTAATAAAGGGAACAAAGGTATATCCATACATAAAAAAAAACATAAAAAAGGAAAATGAGGTATATTATGGCCTGAATTTTTAGTATATATTAATATATTATATTAAAACAATAGGAGGATATATTAAAATGAAATTGAATTACATTTTTTATTATTAAAATTAAAAAACATGTTATTGAAATAAATATTTATATTATTGGAATAAAAATTATTATTATGCAAAATCATGGTGTGAATAATAAAAGGATTTTAATATAATTAATTTAATATAAATATGAGTATGAAAATCAATAATTGGTATACTCTAAGGATTCATTTAAACCTGCTGGAGTGAGGGTGTTCAATTTAAAAATCCAAAACATCTCCTTCCGACATAAAGTCTGGAAGGAGTGGGGGACCCATTCTAAAGGAAATACACGTAATACCGATGGATCCCCTCCATGGCATATCGAAAAGTGTCTCGAGACACTGTGTGTCATAACCTTTCGTGAAATGTTGGAGCGATGATTAGTCATTCTCTCCCTCAGGGGTTGTGTCGTGCGGCCAACGTAATAGATGTTGCAAGTAAACTACGAAGGAGGTGTTACATGTAATCTCCTGTCGTAAACTGACGGGTTCTGGAGGTTTATTAGGGACAAAGTTTGAGTGTTATGTAATATCATGGGGCAAAACTTACATCTCCTAATACCGCACTTATAGGCCCCAATTCTTGATTTCTTATCCCCTTTGGTACCAGTCCCTTTCAAGGTTTGATTTCCGGAAGATAATGTTGGGCAGGACGGTGCGATCACTTCTTTCAGAGTTTTAGCTCTGCAGAACGTGACAATTGGTCTTTGAGGTATGGATTGGCCTATAACTGAGTCCTTAAGGAGTATAGTCCAATGTTTTTGTATTATGTTCCTAATGGTTATATGTCGGTTGTTAAACCTTGTTACCATATTAAGGGGGGGTTCCTTGGTCGTCTTGGTACCTCCCTTTTCTTTAGCGCTATAGTGAATATTGCGTACGGACGATAGGACTTTCTTTTTCGAATCTTCCACTAGTTTTTTGGGGTATCCTTTTTCACAAAATCTTTTTCCCAACAGATCTACTTGATTTCGTAGTGTAGGGGTGTCTGAACAACTTCTTTGAATCCTTCTCATTTGGCCATAGGGAATATTGTTTTTCCAACGGTAGTGGTGATGGCTTTTATAGTCTAGGTAGCTATTGGTGTCGACTTTTTTAAAATGGGTTTTTGTGATAACATGATTATTGTCAATAATGATGTGTAGATCCAAAAAGATGGCCTCTTTCACATTATGGTCCATAGTGAATTTTAGACCCCAATGATTGTCGTTGAGTTTCTGTACAAAGTTACGTAAACTATCATGGTCACCATCCCACACAACAATAATATCGTCTATATAACGCTTATTTAGGCGAATATTATAATGCTGTAAAAGACCCATAGAGTCCTCAAATTTACCCATAAAAGGTTTATGCGACGATGGGGCAAATTTCGTCCCCATCGCCGTCCCCTTATTCTGGAGATACAGTCTGTCTTGAAAAGAGAAGTAATTATGTTCCAGGATGAACTGAACCGATTTAATTATGAATTTGCGTTGTAAAGGGGGCATGTTGGGGTCATTTTTGAGTGTGTCGTCCAAAACCTGAAGGCCCAGAGCGTGTGGGATGTTACTATATAAAGAGGTTACATCCATTGTTACCCATGTAAAATGTTCCTGCCATGTGAAGTGATCCAGAGTTTGTAGTAGATGCGTCGTATCTTTAAGGTAAGATGGTAATTGTACCACATAGTTCTGTAAAATACCATCCACATATTCTGATAAGTTAGTAGTAAGGGAATTGATACCCGAAATGATGGGTCTCCCCGGGGGGTTATTAAGGGATTTATGGATTTTAGGTAAAAAATAGAATTTAGCAGTTACGGGATGTGGAACCTTCAAATACATTTTTGTTTTCTTGTCGATCATTCCCCCCGTGAAGCCCTCGTCGACCAAATTATAAAGTTCTTTTTTATAGTTAGCCGTTGGATCGTTTGTTAGGGGTAGGTAATAATCCTTATCGGATAGAATGCGGAGGGACTCTTCAATATAGTAATCTTTATCCATAATTACCGTGCCCCCCCCCCTTTATCCGCACTTTTTATAACAATGTCTCTGTTGTCAGCTAACGATCTAATAGCAATCTGTCTGTGGATGGATACCTAGCTTAGGATTTCCCTGTCACATCCTTAAAGCTTGTAAAAAAGCGGGATCTTAACATAGGGGCCACTTAATATGGTGGATTTGGTGATCTCTGTAATGGAGACACCCCTTTGCTTGGTTTTCCTTCCTTTGAGGGATATCTGGCTTTCATTGTGTTGTAGACCCATAACTGGGGCTCCACATTTATTTTGCATATTCCTGTTTCCCAGGAAACTTTGCACTTCGGATTGCTGTGTTGAGACTCTTAAGTGAGGCTCCGCGGTGTTTTTTGTAGCTGGTCTCCCTGAGATCAGCTATTGTTGTGTTTGAGTAGTCTCCGAGGCATTGCTCCCGGTTAGCCAGAATCCTACTCCACACTGATGAGGGGCAACACCCCGAAACAGCTGTCTGTAGATGGATACCTAGCTTAGGTTTTCCCTGTCATATCCTTAAAGCTTGTAAAAAAGCGGGATCTTGACATAGGGGCCACTTAATATGGTGGATTTGGTGATCTCTGTAATGGAGACACCCCTTTGCTTGGTTTTTCTTCCTTTGAGGGATATCTGGCTTTCATTGTGTTGTAGACCCATAACTGGGGCTCCACATTTATTTTGCATATTCCTGATTCCCAGGGAACTTTGCACTTCGGATTGCTGTGTTGAGACTCTTAAGTGAGGCTCAGAGGTGTTTTTTGTAGCTGGTCTCCCTGAGATCAGCTATTGTTGTGTTTGAGTACTTTTAATATTGTCTACTCCTGAAGAAGGGGGTCTGAACCCCTGAAACACGTCGAGCTATCCATAATAAAGGTGAACGAATTGAAGCAATCGAATTTTGCCGTCATCCTTCACTGTGACTCTACAAGCGACCTTGGCGAGGGGGTGACAGTCACTGGACCAATGTGTGCCGTCTGACACTCATCCAGTTGACTAAAAACCCCCAGTGAAGTAAGTACTTCATCTTCTTCACTAGTTGTACTACTTGAATCGTTCCACTGGTATGGACCCCGGGGTTTAAATGACCTACGAGGAAACCTACAGGCAATCTTGGCATAGGGGTGTGAGTCACTGGAATTTCTATCTTCATCCTGTTGACAAACCCCCCTAGTGGAGTAAGTGTTATCCATATGCCTAACTCTGATTTTAGAGTCTGTACCTAGAAAACTGGATGTGTCTTTTGGCGCTCCCATGAATATTCGTTTCTTCCCCTTCCTGTTCCTTTTTTTCCACAACAAACATTACCATTATATTAAGGTGTATTCATATAAATGGCCCACCCTGTGTATCTATCAATCTATCTATCTATCTATCTATCTATCTATCTATATATATATATATATATATATATATATATATATATAAACAAATAAATACATAAAAAATAATATAACAAACATAACTAAGCATATATACCAGATATAAACATACATAGATACATACATGTATATAAATAAATATATATATATATATATATATATATATATATATATATATATATATATATAAAATACACATCAATCAACATATAAAATAACACAATCCAGGTCAGGATCAAGAAATCTTCAATGGACTACAAAGATGTTATTAAACATATATTGTGGTCGGATCGGCTATCCGAAAGGTGTACCTAATCTATCTAACCCTATCTACAACAAGCAGTAGAATTATGCCATAACTGCTGCGGTAGGGCAGCCTAAAGGGGGCCACCCTAATATGAAATGATTGTAAGATGGTGTGGGTGGGTGGGTGAAATCAGCTGAATCGGCGTCAGCCTGGGCCCACAGGAGCCTGTAAATAGCCTAGCAATCAGCCAGCCTAGGCCCGCAGGTGCATGTAACTAGTCTTGTGATCCGCCTCCTCCCACAAATGCAGCAAATATATTTGCTTAAAACTTGTGGTCGGATCGGCTATCCGAAAGGTGTACCTAACCTATCTAACCCTATCTACAACAAGCAGTAGAATTATGCCATAACTGCTGCGGTAGGGCAGCCTAAAGGGGCAAAAAGAGCAGACCTTAGTTTAGAGCAAAATATATACATACCATTACTACACCCACTTTAAACGTAAAAGACATTCCTCGATGAAGGTGCGGAATATACCGTACATATCAGAGTGACTACCATCAACCTTACCTCTGTCATGTGCACCGGCACATCATTCTTGGAGGTGGCTAATGCTGATGCGATTGAAGGAGTGGCCGGTAACCAGAAACTATTTACTCCTATGTATACTAACAACATATGAACATATTACGAGAAGGTCTGGATCCTGAGAGCTGCAGACTGAAACAAACAATGGTGAATCTGTTGGAAGGCCTAAATGAATTCCAAGCATTCCTTGAGGGCCCTGACCGGGCACCAACTGTTCCTGGTTGCAAACTACTACACCTCTACTTATTCCCCAGGCCACACCATATATATATATATATATATATATATATATATAAAGGCCCCAAAAGTTAGAACATGGCGTATGTCTACTTACTCTATTAGTAGGTTAAGCGGAATATGTGAACACGCCAGGCCTGGGGAACCATCAACACAGATACATGGCTATTTCAATTAACGAGCTAATGTCGCCTGTAGTGAGGACAGAGAACGTACACACCATACCTGCAGTTGTGACAGGAAATAAGCTAAAGGTCGTGATAACTATGAATGCTGTGCCTGTAGTCGTGATAGGACTTGTCGAGTCGGTAGCTGTGAGACATTGTGAATTGCGCCTTATTACTGTACCTCCTACTGGAAGACTGACCGATACCCAGGACATAGGCCCGACATCAACACCCTCAGCCCGAGTGGCGAGCGAAGACATGGAAACAACTTGTAGTGGGGCCACGAGGCCGACCTCAAATGGTGAAGTCATATATGAAAACATTTAATCGTAGAAGCCATGCGTGAGAGACTAATGGCGGTGCCATGCGTGAGAGACACTAACGGCGGAGTCATGTGTGTAAAACATGAACGGAGAAGCCATGCGTGAGAGACTCTAATGGCGAAGTCATATGTAAAACACTAATTGGAGAAGCCATGCGTGAGAGACTAATGGCGAGGTCAGATGTCAAACACTAACTGGAGAAACCATGCGTGAGAGACTCTAATGGCGGTGCCACGCGTGAGAGACTCTAATGGCGAAGTCATATGTCAAACACTTAATGGGATAAGCCATGCGTGAGAGACTAATGGCGGTGCCATGCGTGGGAGACTAATGGCGGAGTCATGTGAGTAAAACACAAACTGAGGCCATGCGTGAGAGACTCTAATGGCGAAGTCATATGAAAACACTTAATGAGATAAGCCATGCGTGAGACTCTAATGGCGGACTCTTAAATGGAGAAGCCATGCGTGAGAGACTCTAATGGTAGTGCCATGCGTGAGAGACTCTAATGGCGGACACTTAATTGGGGAAGCCATGTGTGAGAGACTGATGGTGGAGTCATATGTGTAACACTAAACCGGAGAAACCATGCGTGGGAGACACATGGCAGAGTCATATGTGCAATACCTAATTGGAGAAGCCATGCGTGAGAGACTCTAATGGCAGTGCCATGCATGAGAGACTCTAATGGCAGTGCCATGCGTTAGAGACTAATGGCGGACACTTAATTGGAGAAGCCATGCGCGGGAGACTGATGGCGGAGTCATATGTGTAACACTAAATCGGAGAAGCCATGCATGAGAGACTCTAATGTCAGTGCCATGCGTGAGAGACTCTAATGGCAGTGCCATGCGTGAGAGACTAATGGCGGACACTTAATTGGAGAAGCCATGCGCGGGAGACTGATGGCGGAGTCATATGTGCAACACTAAATCGGAGAAACCATGTGTGGGAGACAAATCGCAGAGTCATATGTGCAACACCTAATTGGAGAAGCCATGCGTGAGAGACTGATGGCGGAGTCATATGTGTAACACTAAATTGGAGAAGCCATGCGTGAGAGACTCTAATGGCAGTGCCATGCGTGAGAGACTCTAATGGCGGACACTTAATTGGAGAAGCCATGCGTGAGAGACTCACGGCAGTGCCATGCGTGAGAGACTCTAAAAGCGGAGTCATATGTGTAACACTTAATCGATTCAAGGGGCACACTCCACCATCAGGATCATACGTTTTATTGAATTCAATATAAAACCACAATATACGACACTATTAAAATCGCAGCTCACTTAAAAAACACACACTTAAAATAGCTAGCTACCATATAAGTGCAAATATGCGTGAACCTGTGCACAAATGTTAGGTCAGTAAGTGAATTGTGCAAAATGAGCAAAATGAGCAAAATGAGCAAAATGTGCAAATTGTGCAAATTACAAACTTGATAAAACCTTAATAAAAACTTGCCAAAGGAGGATTAATAGTTCAAAGTCTCTTGGTAGGGATAGCTTATATTGTCTGGCCAAGTTATAGCTGCCGGATGATAACAAGTGCACCAGGTAGTAAAGTAAAGTTCCAATAATAGTCCGATAGTTCGTGCTATTACGGGCACTTGCTTACCTCCCTCTAGGAGAAGGAATTCGTGCAGCCTTCCCCGCGCGTACGTTATCCCCAACACCACTGGCGTCCCACGTGGTGTAGGTCTTCCCGTGGCGTCCCACGTGACCGGAAGGGGAGCGGGTTAGAGCGCTTCAGGGAGGATCGCTGCTTCCAGGTCCTAGCGCCCTCGGCTTCTATGTTGTCTGTAGAACCGGTCGCTGTAATGGAGGGAGGCTTTATAAATGACCAAAGTTCTTCAATGATTTCACATCACAGCTCAGTAATCCCAAACGCGTTTCGGGGAGACCCCCTTCTTCAGTGGATCGAGACTGATGGCGGAGTCATATGTGTAACACTAAATCGGAGAAGCCATGCGTGAGAGACTCTAATGGCGGACACTTAATTGGAGAAGCCATGCCTGAGAGACTCTAATGGCAAAACCATGAGTGAGAGACTCTAACGGCGAACACTTAATCGGAGAAGCCATGCGTGAGAGACTGATGGCGGAGTCATATGTGTAACACTTAATTGTAGAAGCATTGCATGAGAGACTATAACGGCGGAGTCATGTGTGTAAAACATAAAACGGAGAGGCCATGCGTGAGAGAATAATGGCGGTGACATGCGTGAGAGACTCTAAGGGCGAAGTCATATGTCAAACACTAAATCAGCGAAGCCATGCGAGAGGGACTCTAATGGCGGACACTTAATCGGAGAAGCATTGCTAGAGAGACTATAACGGCGGAGTCATATGTGTAAGACTTATTTGGAGAAGCCATGCGCGAGAGACTTAAATGGCAGAGTCGTATGTGTAACTCTGAATCTGAGAAGTCATGCGTGAGACTCTAATGGCGGAGTCATGTGAGTAAAACATAAACGGAGAAGTCGTGCGTGGGAGACTAATGGCGGAGCCATACATGCGAGACTAATGGCAGATTTATTATTATTTTTTTTTTTTTATAAAGCACTTAAGCGGCACCAGTATGACTTGGGAACTCGCGTAACCATGACCCCTCTGACAGGGAACCTAAGACGCTAAAAAGCCTACGACCATATGGTACCCCTAACGAACAACATGAAGGGCGGTCAAAGGGCCACCCGGAGCCATGAGGCCGAAGCGATCATAGGGCCCCCCGAAGCCATGGAACCCCTCGAAGCCAGGAGACTGAACTGAATGACTATACAGTGACGATAAGAAATTAAATGTGAGCCAGACCCGATGGGATATGCATAGACATTAGTGAAGCGAACCACGTGCATAAATAAACATAACCATCCGTGAATTTGAACAGACGGGAGACAACGAAGCCAGAGGCCTAACAATTCGCTAAGAGAGGACCCTTATCTTGACAAATAAAGGATTTGTAAAACATAGTAGGAAACGTACTCCAAAGGGACCAATCTGAGTGAATATGAACCAAAAGTAAAGCGGACCGGTCTAAGTAACCGCAAACCAGGACTGAAACACCAAAAATAATAAAAAATTTATATATATATATATATATATATATATATATATATATATATATATATATTATTATTTTTTTTTAATTAAATTTTTTTTTTCAAATTTTTTTTAATTTTTTTTTTAAATGAACAGAAAAAGTAGAAGTAGGCCTTCGTATTGTAACAAACCAACGAGAAAACAAGCAAGCATGAAAAGAACGCAGCTATTATGTTTATCGGGAGAGCAGTGTCAGAGCGGTGTGCAGACTGTCCTAGTGAAAATACTGGCTTAACCATGATGTCAAAAATAAAAGGAAAATGTAGCTATAGGCAGAAGCAGTGTATAACGCATGGTGTAAGAACAGGTGGGTGACTGCAGCTCTGGATGTGAGTAGTGCCCAACACATGGTATGGGCGCAGCTCTGAGTTTGAGCATGATATAGAGCAGCCGTATGAATGCAATCTAAAGTGAGTAGAGTATTAACGTGATACAACAGAAGCATGAACGCAGCTCTGGTAGTGAATGGAGTATAGGACAAAATGTAAATGCAGACACACAGACGTAGCTTTTGCAGGTAACGAACCTAGCCATGATCATTAGTGCCCAACCCCCTTCGCCCCAGAGCGCTACAAGTCACAGACCGTGTAACCAAGTCCGATCCCACGGTGAATGCCAGTACTCGCCTGGCACCTTCTGCCATTGCCCAGGTGCGAATCCACATCCTCCACATAATGCTGCAGGATTATTTTTTTTTTAAATGATGGTCACCACAACACCACCTCGTGATCCAGAGCATCAGCACTCAAATACAGGCACCTTTATCAACCTGCTAGTGGCCCCATATATGGGCCACTGATACACATTCACCAACACCTTGCGTGTCTGGCGCTAACTGCGGACATGCGCCCCACATGTACAACAGTGACAGAAAACATTAACTTTTTTTTTTTTTTTTATGACCCTTGATACACGACCCTTCTAGAGAGATAACTACGTAATACCATCACTTAAACACAGCGTGTGTAGCTTGGAGACACGTGTCCCGTAAGATAACGATATCCGAAAACATGCGACCATACCTACTCTAGGCGCATGCAACACCAATAACTATATCCACTAGCCCCCAACAATCCCCTAAACAGCCGGACAAAATACTAACAACAGTCACTTGACCATTAGCGCCCAACTTTGCTTCGTCCCAGAGTATTACGAATCACATACCGCAGTGTGGGTCTCATGCCAACAAGTGTGATTCTACAGTGAATGCCAGCGCTCGCCTGGCACTTTGTCGCTGCCCAGGCGTGAATGAGCCTGCACATGATGCAGCTGCGCTACATGTCGCGGACCACAGCGTGGGTCCCGTGCAAACCATTCCGATCCTACCATGAATACCAGTGCCTTCCTGAGAGATTCTGCCATCGTCCAGCCGTAAGGAGCCTCCACACCATGCTGCAGTATCCTGGAGCTGACCCAGAGGTAGTGAAATCAGCTGAATCGGCGTCAGCCTGGGCTCACAGGAGCCTGTAAATAGCCTAGCAATCAGCCAGCCTAGGCCCGCAGGTGCATGTAACTAGTCTTGTGATCCGCCTCCCCTCCCACAAATGCAGCAAATATATTTGCTTAAAACTAATGAAGTGGTGGTGGAACACTTAAAGAAACGGTGCAAAACTGAGACCCTCATTTAGAGCATAGGTGGCAACGGTGTTGAGCTCAAAAATCCATTTGGCTTCGTGTTGAGTCTAAAGGTGTTTCCAGTTACCACCCCTACTGCCTACAAACACTCTATCTATCCCTCTTACCTTCACAAGGGAGCCATTACATGCATGGTGACATGGAATCGTCTTCAGACAGGTATCATCTTCTTCATTCACAGCTGACTGTATCTCCAGAACATGTTCCCTAGTTCGATGCTTCAATTCGCGTGAGGTGAGACCAACATATTGAAGTTGCATAAACTACCCCAATGGTATTGCATGTAATCGTATGGGTAATTTGGTATGTCTTATGCCCAGTGGAATCTGAAAAAGACGTTGTAGTTAATATGTTGGCACAAACAACACAGTTGCCACATGGGCGGCAGCCCAACCTGGGGCCCTTGGAGCCAAACAGTCTGGGGGGATTAGTACCTTGATAGTGACTGTGAACTAAAGCATACCGGATATTATTGTCTCTTCGAAACGTAAGAGATGGTTTTGGATGTAAATGTTGTTTCAAAATGGAATCCATATACAGAATATTCCAGTATTTCTTCAATGATTCTAGTACCGCATCATGACACAAATTATATGTGGTGATAAAACGTACCGTATTTTTCGGCGAGTTCAATGTCCCTTTAGATCGTTGTTGTAAAAGTTCATCCCTCCTAGATCGTTTAGCTCTGAAGTAGCCCTTCGTCAAGAAGGATTCATTGTAACCTCTCTCCCTAAATCTCTTGGTCAATTCTTGTGCCCGCTTTTCAAAAAGATCATAATTGGAACATATTCTCCTGAGCCATAAGTATTGACAATTTTAATTTCCTTGGATGAGATGATTCTGCATGCAGGAGACTATTAACGGAAGAGAGGTTAGTGGAAGAGAGGGTGGTGCTAAACTGACTGGAAGCATTATCTTCAGCAATCCAACTGACCACCTGTTCGCATTAGTCCGACTTGGACAGTGTTGTCCAGCGCCGCCCAGATAAGTTGGACATGAAGCTGGGTATGGTGGATGTTTTTGCTTTTTGTGGTGCACTCGCAGCAGGCACAGTTTCATTGCACCCAGGGCCACGGCCCCTGCTTGCACCATCAGCAACACGCCCACTTCCCATCCATTTGTGCTCGCCTTCTTTATATTAATGGTTTTTATCTGTAGATGTAGCGCAGATTGTTTTACTGTCCACTAAAGACACCGTTTTCTGATGCAGGACAGTATTAGTTACAGAACACCGCAGAGTTTGGACACTATATTAGTCCCACATTAATGTAAGTTGTAATATAGACAGTGTTTTTAGATGCACTTCAGTATAGGATACAAAAACCAACAGATTTTGGACAGTATGCTAGGCCCAGAATAATGGAAGTTGTAATATAGACAGTGTTTTTAAATGCAGTTCAGTATTGGATACAGAAACCAACAGATTTTGGACACTATACTAGGCCCAGATTAATGGAAGTTGTAATATAGACAGTGTTTTTAGATGCAGTTCAGTATTGGATATTGCAAACCAACAGATTTTGGACACTATACTAGGCCCAGATTAATGGAAGTTGTAATATAGACAGTGTTTTTAGATGCAGTTCAGTATTGGATATCGCAAACCAACAGATTTTGGACCCTATATTAGGCCCATATTAATGGAGGTTGTATTATAGACAGTGTTTCTAGATGCAGTTCAGTATTGGATACAAAAACCAACAGATTTTGTACACTATACTAGACCCAGATTAATGGAGGTTGTAATATAGACAGTGTTTTTAGATGCAGTTCAGTATTGGATACAAAAACCAATAGATTTTAGACACTATACTAGGCCCAGATTAATGGAAGTTGTAATATATACAGTGTTTTTAGATTCAGTTCAGTATTGAGTATAGAACACCACAGATTACAGACACTATATTAGGTCCAGATTATTGGAATTTGTAATACTGACAATGTTTTCTGAGGCAGGACAATTTTGGTTACAGAGAACACCACAGATTAGGGACACTAGATGTGACCCAGATTATTAAAGAGTCAGTCTGGAATGCTTTCTCCATCGCAACCACGTTCTCGAATAACCAGAAGACTGGCCAATTCTTTCCTGTCTTAGGCACCCCTTTATTGAGTAGTCATGGAAAGTCAAAAAACAGTTGTCCACTGCCCCCATAAAGGCCTTTATGGTGCGGGTTAACCACAGATACGTCATTACAAGGACTGCCGCCAATTATCAGATCAAATTGTCCCCATTCTTCAATCTGTTTTCTGGTTATATTCTGTATGTCGCTCACATATACAATCTGTCCTGGATGGCATACCCGTCCTATCGTGATGGCGTCCTCACACACCTCTGATGCCTTATATTTTTCAGCATTGATTCTAAGCTTTTTGAGAACCATTAATCCTATCTGTCCTTTCCAACACAACCGACACACTCCTGAAATACTCTGTGCTGCTCGGGACCCTGCTTTTTCCACCTTGTAACTCTAGGTCCACAATCTTCAACAAGATCAGCACACTCCTCTGCTGAGGAATCCTGCTCATCTTACTCTCAGTGTGTGATATGCTACTATTTTTATTTTTTTTATTAGAAATTCAAACAATACAATTCACCAAAAACAAAACATTATATTTTTTTCCCCCTAATAACCCCTCCCCCCTGTTCATACCCAACAAACCCTCTGCCTTGTGATCCCCCCCATCAATAAGCGAAAAAAGGGGTGGCGGGAATGTGAGGTAATATATGCAGGACAACCTTAAAACTTCCATTTGCCCCAAATTCTAGTCCGTTTTCCTCAGTATTTCTCTTCTTATTTAGAATGTTTTTATGTCTCTTAATCTTATTAACCAGGTTAAGCCATGAAGTAATACTTGGAGTATTTCGAGAAAACTAAACCCTAGCAATCAAAAGTCTCGCCAAGAACACTTTTTTAATCAAAAGAATTCTGTTATATTTTGGACATTCTACCTTGGTGAGGTCACTAAGTACCCAACATTCCACCGTAAACGGAATCTCAACTTTCAATTCCCGGAAAATAAAATTATAAATTGCCCCCCAATATTGTTTCAACACTATACATGATTAAAACATTTGCAAGCGATCCGCCCCAGATAAGTGACACCGTGGACAATTAGAAGTATCCCTTAAACCACATTTATTAAGCCATAAAGGTGGGATATAGATTTGGTGCAAAATAATAAATTGAACCAAAACGTGATTAAAATGATAAGAAACTAAACAAATTTGCCAATGAATTATAACAATTTTCGAGGGAAATTCCCAGAGAATCAATTTGCCCAGCCTTTTGTCCGGGCGAACGTGTATTTTTAAATTGTGTCTTAAGCAACAATTTAAAAAGTTGAGAAATTTTAACCTTCTGTCACATATTACCTATATATGAATAGACGAAGTGGGGACATCGAGAAAATGATTACATAAGGCATGGGGGAAGAGGGGTCAAAAATGGAGGCAGAGGAGGACATGAAGCAACATATATTCAATACTTTAAACCTGTAACCAGGTCCCAGCCGACACCAAAGATTCAAGGAGGGTGGAGGCAGGAAGCAGCAGAGACTGAAACATCAGAAGAAGGGTGACCACCCCGTCTGCTAGCAAGGAAGCAAGCAGACACAGCCAGACAAGGCGGACAAACGCAGGGGATCCGCCAAGAGTCCTGTACATCGGAGAGCAAAGGGCCCAGAAGTGGGGGCGTCCTGCTGTTCAGATAGAGAGTCTCGTGTCTTGAATAGTGCGGCGGGATAGAACGTTCGGAGGGAGGAGCTATGTAGCCAACCTACGTCATCACTTTTTCACCTCCTCTGACTAGGCGGCTTCATCATCGGGAGAAGACTGTGGAAGCTTGTGCGTGAGGAAGCGGCTAGTGATGAGCGGTAGGGGCAATATTTGAATTTGCGATATTTCTCGAATGTTTGTTAGAATATTTGTCATATATTCGCGAATATTCATATTCGAGATTATTTTATTGATTGTGAACAATCGGCAATGTAATATTTGCATAAAGCGAATATTCAAAAAAACAAATATATAGCACTATATTAAATATAGTGCTATATATTCGTTTTTTAGACTATTCATCATTTTTTCCAATTTAATGTGAACAGTCATCGGCCCAAAAGTAACTTAAGCAGGGAGGAATCATGACTGCAGATGAGGAATATTCTAAATGACTAATACAGTCAATTCAGTGCTTCTCCAGGATACCACATGTACAGGGCATGGCAGTGTCACGCTGTTCTGCACCTCGTTTGCTCCACAGACAGGATAGTTTTTTTGAGTGGGTTATTGTTCTGATGGATCAGAGGAAGGGCAAAATAATCAGCGACGTCAACACAAACTTACTGCTGACACCCTCTGCACTCTGTCGGGGGGCTCTTCATGTATAGGCGTTTATTAGAACAAGTTCTGTAGACATCTATGTGGAATCAGCCGATGACGGTGTAAAAGGAGTGTGCTTCTTCTTGACGCTAACATTGACCTGTAAGGCTGAGTTCACACTTGAGTTATTTGGTCGGTTTTGGCCCCGTGACTGCCCAAAGATGTGAAGTGTGCTGTGATTCTAAGACCGACGCCTGTCATCTGCATGTAATACCACAGTTTTCTACACCACTATAAAGGCTCTCTGCAGCAAGGAAATAGCTGTTTTTTTATGCGATTTGCCGCAAATAAATTTGGATCGAAACAATTTTATTCTAAAATTACCGGCCAAATCAAAAATGTTTACAATTCGCTTAACTCTAGTTTTGACCATTGACTTGTTTATTATTATATAATGTCTGATTGTTTTTCTATATGAATGGAGTTTGTATGTTCTCTCCATGTTTGTGTGGTTTTCCTCTGGTTTCCTCACACCCTACAAAGACATAATAATAGGGAATTTAAATTGTGAGCCCCACTGGAGACAGCAAGTGATGATAATGTCTGTGAAGACCTGCGGAATATGTCAGAGCTGTATAAGTGAGTGAAATAAATGATTAAATAAAATGCCTGTAGCGTCTGATTGTAAAGCTGTGCTGAATATGTTTGCACTAGATAAAGATGATGATTATTATTATTGTTGTTCAAAGGAAGAAAGAACTGAATCAGAGCAACCTGATTGAAGATACAATATTTAGAGAGAAGGATCTTGGTCCAGGAGATTATTACAGGTCAAACCAATATAGACCATATACGATATAACTTCACTTTACAAGATGGCGATAACCATTTAATAACTTTTCTTTCAGAATATTTTATTTTTGTCTTCCCTTTTTTCTTTATGACTTGCATCATCTCAGGAACTAGAAAGTAATTACCAATAATAATAATTTTATTATTGTCCCTCGGGAAAGCTACTCAGGAGACCTTGTAGACAAAGACATCATCTCCATAGAGGTACTTGCACAGAATATATATGAAGAGGAAGATGTTACTTATTGTATCCTATGAATACATGAAACCTGTATATCACATCATCTTATAGGAACCAATCAAACTCAGGAAGATTTCCCTTCTAGGTGGTGATTTTCCTCTTCACACCTCTTGATCAAATCAATTAATTTCCTTTCGCAGAAGAACCATAAAGCAGAAACATGGAGACACCTGATGCAAGTACCTGCAGTAATTCCTCAGCTTTATTATTTTCAGTCACCTGTTAGAATTTCGCCATATTTAAATGGAAACTGTCTTCTGGAAAGTGAGGAGATGGTGATGGCAGATATATAACTTTATCATGATGATTGTCCTAGATACATTGATAGCTTCATCATCTGCTTTTGTTTTTGTGGCCGTTGATATCTTTGACCTTTTTCATTGCTTTGAATGGGGTGTTCAATATTTTTTATTTAAAAAGGATCCTACAATTTTAATGATGGTCTTTCCTCAGGATAGAGCAGGTCATCAATACTAGGCCAGAACACATATCACTTAATAAAACTACACATATTAGGTAACGCCGCGTCCGTAAAAACCTGCTCTATAAAAGTATCACATGACCTAACCCTTCAAGTAAATACCGTAAAAAATAAATAAAAAAATGGTGTGAAAAAAGCCATTTTTGTCACCTTACATCACAAAAAGTATAATACCAAGTGATCAAAAAGGTGTATGCCTCTCAAAATAGAAGCAATCAAACCATCATTTCATTCTGCAAAAAATGAGCACCTACATAGGACAATGGCACAAAAAAAATAAAAAAATATGGCTCTCAGACTATGGAGACACTACATAGTAACATAGTAACATAGTATATAAGGCCGAAAAAAGACATTTGTCCATCCAGTTCGACCTGTTTCCTGCAAGTTGATCCAGAGGAAGGCAAAAAACCCCTGTGAGGTAGAGCCAATTTTCCCCACTTAAGGGGAAAAAATTCCTTCCCGACTCCAATCAGGCAGTCAGAATAACTCCCTGGATCAACGACTCCATCTCTAGTAGCTGTAGCCTGAAATATTATTACGCTCCAGAAATACATCCAGGCCCCTCTTGAATTCCTTTATTGTACTCACCATCACCACCTCCTCAGGCAGAGAGTTCCATAGTCTCACTGCTCTTACCGTGAAGAACCCTTTTCTATGTTTGTGTACAAACCTTCTTTCCTCCAGACGCAGAGGATGTCCCCTCGTCACAGTCACAGTCCTGGGGATAAATAGATGATGGGAGAGATCTTTGTACTGACCCCTGATATATTTATACATAGTTATTAGATCTCCCTCAGTCGTCTTTTTCTAGAGTGAATAACCCTAATTTTGATACCCTTTCAGGGTACTGTAGTTGCCCCATTCCAGTTATTACTTTAGTTGCCCCTCCTCTGAACCCTCTCTAGCTCTGCTATGTCTGCCTTGTTCACGGGAGCCCAGAACTGTACACAGTACTCCATGTGTGGTCTGACTAGTGATTTATAAAGTGGTAAGACTATATTTTCATCACGGGCATCTATGCCCCTTTGATGCAACCCATTATCTTATTGGCCTTAGCAGCAGCTGCCTGACACTGGTTTTTACAGCTTAATTTGTTATTTATTAAAATTCCTAGATCCTTTTCCATGTCAGTGTTACTGAGTGTTTTACCATTTAGTATGTATGGGTGACTTGCATTATTCCTTCCCATGTGCATAACTTTACATTTGTCAGTGTTAAACCTCATCTGCCATTTCTCTGCCCAAGCCCCCAATCTATCCAGATCCCTCTGTAGCAGAAAACTGTCCTCTTCAGTGTTAATTACTTTACACAGTTTAGTGTCATCTGCAAAAATTGATATATTACTGTGCAAGCCTTCTACAAGATCATTAATAAATATATTGAAGAGAATAGGGCCCAATACTGAACCCCTGAGGTACCCCACTAGTGACCGTGACCCAATCTGAGTGTGTACCGCTAATAACCACTCTCTGTTTTCTATTACTGAGCCAGTTACTTACCCACATACAGATATTTTCTCCTAGTCCAAGTGTTCTCATTTTATATACTAACCTTTTATGTGGTACAGCGTCAAATGCTTTGGAGAAGTCCAGATATACGACATCCATTGATTCGCCGCTGTCAAGTCTAGAACTTACCTCCTCATAGAAACTGATTAAATTAGTTTGACATGACCGATCCCTCATGAAGCCATGCTGATATGGTGTAATTTGCTTATTTTCATTGAGATACCCAAGATAGCATCTCTTACAAAACCTTCAAACAGTTTACCCACAACAGATGTTAAACTTACCGGCCTATAATTTCCAGGCTCTGTTTTTGGACCCTTTTGAATATTGGCACCACATTTGCTATACGCCAGTCTGGTGGAACATTCCCTGTCAGTATGGAGTCCGTGAATATCAAAAATAAGGGTCTGGCTAGGACATCACTTAATTCCCTTAGGATACGGGGTGTATGCCATCCGGTCCTGGCGATTTGTCTATTTTAATCTTTTTAAGTCGCTGCTGTACTTCTTCCTGGGTCAGACAGGGCACTTTTAAAGGGAATTTACTTTTACATTTTGCATTTCATCTGACAGTTTATTTTCCTCAGTGGAAACAGTGGAGAAGAAAATATTTAATAGCTTGGCTTTATCCTCGTCGCTTTCTGCAACTCCCCCTCATTGCTATGTAGAGGGCCGACTCCTTCAGGTTTATATTTTTACCATTTATATAATTGAAAACATTTTAGGGTTAGTTTTGCTCTCTTTGGCAATTAATCTCTCGGTCTCTAGTTTGGCAGTTTTTATTAGTTTTTTACATATTCTATTTTTATCCTTATAGTTTATCCAGTGCTTCCTGGCTCCTCCTGTTTTAGTGATTTATATGCTTTCTTTTTGTCATTTATTGCTTTTTACGGTTCTATTTATCCACATTGGTTTCTTCTTATTTCTTAGCCTTTTATTTCTATAAGGTATGCATCGATCACAATTTGATGTTACAATGCTTTTAAAAATCTCCCATTTTGTGGTTGTATTTTTATTTTTGAGGACTATGTCCCAGTTAATTGGGCCTATAGCCTCTCTTAGTTAGCTAAATTTTTGCTTTTTTGAAGTCCGGTATTCTTGTTCCTCCCTGTAGAAACTCTCGTTTGAAGGATAATTGGAAGGTTATTACTTTATGGTCACTATTTCCCAGGTGTCCCCTGACCTGCACGCCTGTTGTTCTCATCAGGTCTATTGGTTAATACTAAGTCCAGTATGGCCGCCCCTCTAGTTGGGTCCTGAACCATTTGGGAAAGGTAATTGTCTTTGGCTATTGCCAAGAACCTGTTTCCTTTATGGGATGTACAGGTTTCAGTTTCCCAGTCTATATCTGGGTAGTTGAAGTCCCCATAATAACCATCTGATTATGGTTTGCCGCCTTGTTTATCTCTGTTTAGTAATAGATTTTCTGTGGCTCTGGTATATTAGGTGGTTTATAGTAAACTCCTATTAGTAATTTATTATTGTTTTTGGCTCCGTTTATCTCCACCCACAATGACTCCACATTTTCGTGTCCCTCACAGATGTCTTCCCGGAGTGTGGGCTTTAGACAGGACTTTATGTAAAGGCAGACCCTCCCTCTCCGGTTTCTGACGATCCTTTCTGAACAGATTGTAACCTTGTACATTAACTGCCCAGTCATAGCTATCATCCAGCCATGTCTCAGTTATTCCCAGTATGTCATAGTCCTCCTCACACATCACTAATTCCAGTTCACCAGTCTTGTTAGTCAGGCTTCTGGCATTAGTGTACATACATTTGAGAGGTTTATGCATATTTTTTGCCCTACACCTTTCCTTCTGAACTTTTCTAGTCCCTCCTTCCATTCCTCCCCAGTCCCACTACCTCGCCCCGGTCTCTATCTGCACTATCTTCCTCCTGCAATGTACTCTCTCCCCCAGTCCCTAGTTTAAACACTCCTCCAACCTTCTAGCCATCTTTCTCCCCAACACGGCTGCCCCTTCCCCATTGAGGTGCAGCCCGTCCCTACGATAGAGCCTGTAGCCGATAGCAAAGTCGGCCCAGTTCTCCATGAACCCAAAACCCTGCTTCCTACACCAGTTCTTGAGCCACTTGTTAACCTCCCTAATCTCCTGCTGCCTCTCTTGTGGTGGCTCGTGGTACAGGCAGTATTTTGGAAAATACTACCTTTGAGGTCCTTGCCCTAAGCTTTTGACCTAAATCCCTGAAATCATTCTTAAGGACGCTCCACCTTCCTCTAACTTTGTCATTGGTTCCGATATAGACCATGACCGCTGGATCTTCTCCAGCCCCTCCCAGTAATCTGTCAACCCGATCTGCGATGTGTCGAACTCTAGCTCCAGGAAGACAGCACACTGTTCGGCGATCACCATCTTTGTGACAGATCGCCCTATCTGTTCCCCTAATAATTGAGTCTCCCACTACCAGCACCTGTCTGGCCTGCCCTGCTCTCCTGGTCCCCTGCTTACTGGAGCTGACATTCCCCTGACCGGCAGAAGAAGTGTCTGGCTGCAGCGGTGCTGTCCCTGAGCTGCCATCCCCCTCATCTGCCAAACGTGCAAACTTGTTGGGGTGTGTCAGATCAGGGCTAGCCTCCCTGGCACTCTTCCCTCTACCCCCCCTTCTTACTGTCACCCAGCTAGCTACCTCTACTTTCCTCAGCCTCCTTTCTGTCACCCTCCCCCACATCTACCTCTAAAAACTGCTTGCTCGGGTGAGCAGCAAACTCTTTTGCAAATTGTCAGTGGCTCAGTGTTGCAATATGCCCGCTTAGAGACTCGATGTGCGATTCCAAATGGGTAATTTGCTCACATTTTGAACAAAGATATGCACCCTCAAACGGCTGTTCCAGGACTGCATACATCATGCAAGATGTGCACTGGACGGCATTGTCAATTGTGCAAGACATACTAATGGGGATTACACCACAAAAACAAAAATACAATATAATGTAGTAACAAGAACTGACGAATTTCAGTCCCCCACTGAAGTCCCTGAATCTGAAGTCACTTAATCTTAAGTCACACTTACACAACCACACACTTAATCAACCACGCGTCGCGACCAACCTCGCGTTATATATATATATCTACTTATATAAGTATGCTGTAAATGAAACTCAAATACACCAGCCTGTTTTTTTTTCATCTGGATTCAAAAACATTAATATTTTTTTTCTAAAATGCTGTTATTGTGTTAAAGTAAAATAAATTTTAAAAAAGTATACATATTAGGAATCGCCACATCCATAAAAAACTGCTCTATAATAATATCACATGATCTAACAGCTCAGATAAATACCGTAAAATAAATAAATAAAAACAATGTAAAAAAAAAACATTTTTGTCTACTCACATCTCAAAAACTGTAATAGCAAGCAATTAAAAAGTTATATGCACCCAAAAATAGTGCCAATCAAACCGTCATCTCATCCCACAAAAAATTATACCCTACCTAGGACAATCGCCCAAAAAAATAAAATAAAATATGGCTCTCAGAATATGGAGACAATAAAACATGATTTTTTTTTGTTTCAAAAATAATATTATTGTGTAAAACTTAAATAAATAAAAAAGTATACATATTAGGTATCGCCGCATCCGGAACAACCTGCTCTATAAAAATAACACATGACCTAACCCCTCAGGTGAACACAGAAAAAAATATATAAATACGCTGTCAAAAGTCATTTGTGTCACCTTACATCACAAAAAGTGTAATAGCAAGCAAAAAAATGTCATATGCACCCCAAGATAGTGCCAATCAAACCATTATCTCATCCTGCAAAAAATGAGCCCCTACATAAGACTATCATCCCCCCAAAAAAATATATATATCTTTCAGAATGTGGAGACACTAAAAATATTTTTAAAA
>JAKVIS010002269.1:0-24021 GCA_033119425.1 Bufotes viridis | reverse complement strand
AAATGTTCGCGAACATGCTAACAGTGCGAACCGCCATAGACTTTAATAGACAGGCGAATTTTAAAAACCAAAGGGACTCCTTCTGGCCACAATAGTGATGGAAAAGTTGTTTCAAGGGGACTAACACCTGGACTGTGGCATGCCGGAGGGGGATCCATGGCAAAACTCCCATGGAAAAATACCTAGTTGACGCAGAGTGTGGTAGTTGTAATCGTCAATGCGATTAATACAGGTTATATTAATCGCATTGCAAATTCAACTAGAGCTGGGTTCCTAATGGTTGTATTGCTAGAAATTCTAGCAATACAACCATTAGGAACTCGAGCTTAAGTTGAATTGCAATGCGATTAATATAACCTGTATTAATCGCATTGGGATTACAACTTAGATCTGTTCTAATGGTTGTATTGCTAGAATATAACGAAGATTGCGAATATAGCGCTATATTCTCAATCTTCGTTATATTCTAGCAATACAACCATTAAGAATCCAGCTTTAAGTTGAATTCGCAATGCGAGTACCTTTAGGATTTCACAGGGCATTTTTACGTATTTGGATTCTCACGCTTTAGGACCCCTAAAATGCCAGGGCAGTATAAATACCTCACAAGTGACCCTATTTTGGAAAGAAGACACCCCAAGGTATTCTGTGAGGGGCATGGCGAGTTTACAGAAAAAAAAATGTTGGCACAAGTTAGCGGAAATTGATATATATATTTTTTTTTACAAAGTCTCATATTCCACTAACATGTGACAAAAAATAAAATTTTACATGAACTCACCATACCCCTGACGGAATACCTTGGGGTGTCTTCTTTCTAAAATGGGGTCACATGTGAGGTTTTAGTACTGCCCTGGCATTTAAGAGGTCTCCATAATCATTACACGTATGGTCAGCATTAGGAGTTTCTGCGATTCTCCTTATATTGAGCATACGGGTAATGAGATTTTTTCCGTTCAGCCTCTGGGCTGAAAAAAAAAAAATGAAGCGGCACAGATTTTTTCATTCGCATCGATCAATGTGGATGAAAAATCTCTGCCAAATCAGTGACTGCGGTGCGGTGGGCTGGGCGCTAGCTACCTAACAAGTAGCTAACTAACTGGCGGTGATAAGGGACCCTATGCCCCATTCACACGTCCGAAATTCTGTTTGCGGAACGGAATTGTGGACCCATTCATTTCTATGGGGACAGACTTTGTGCGTTTGTGACTTTAATAGACAGGCGAATTTTAAAAACCAAAGGGACTCCTTCTGGCCACAATAGTGATGGAAAAGTTGTTTCAAGGGGACTAACACCTGGACTGGGGCATGCCGAGAGGGATCCATGGCAAAACTCCCATGGAAAAATACCTAGTTGACGCAGAGTGTGGTAGTTGTAATCGCAATGCGATTAATACAGAGTTATATTAATCGCATTGCAAATTCAACTTAGAGCTGGGTTCTAATGGTTGTATTGCTAGAAATTCTAGCAATACAACCATTAGGAACAGAGCTAAGTTGAATTATAATGCGATTAATATAACCTGTATTAATCGCATTGAGATACAACTAGATCTGTTCCTAATGGTTGTATTGCTAGAATATAACGAAGATTGAGAATATAGCGCTATATTCGCAATCTTTGTTATATTCTAGCAATACAACCATTAGAACTAGATCTAAGTTGTAATCCCAATGCGATTCATACAGGTTATATTAATCGCATTGCGATTACAACTACTAACACTGCAGCTTCAGAATGAATCTAAGATGGATGCCGTCCTTGCTTTTTGATAGGAGGTGGGAGGGTCTGGGAGGAGACTAATGTACTAGCCCTAAAAGGGCTTTTGGGGTGCTGTCAGGACGCTGTCCTTACAGCAGAGATCTGATGAGTCTTTCAGGACTGGAGTGGACACTGAATACACTAGCCTAGCTATCGATTTCCCTATTAAATCAGCAGCAACTACACTCTCCCTCCTCTTACTAAGACTGCAGCTTCTGAATGAATCTAAAATGGATGCTGTCCAGGAGATGGGAGGGTCTGGGAGGGAGGGTATGATAATTGGCTGGAATGCGTCTGCTGACTGTGAGGTAGAGGGTCAAAGTTTACTCAATGATAGGGGTGGACCTAACATCGCATATGTTCGCCCGCCGCGACGAACGCGCACAAGCTATGTTCGTCGGGAACTATTCGCCGGTGAATAGTTTGGGACATCTTATTTGCGAATTCAACTTAGAGATGGGTTCTAATGGTTGTATTGCTAGAAAATAACGAAGATTGAGAATTTAGCGCTATATTCTCAATCTTCGTTATATTCTAGCAATACAACAACCATTAGAACTCAGATCTAAGTTGAATTCTCAATGCGATTAATATAACCTGCATTAATCGCATTGCAAATTCAACTTAGAGCTGAGTTCCTAATGGTTGTTGTATTGCTAGAATATACGTTATATTCTAGCAATACAACCATTAGAACTCAGCTCTAAGTTGTAATTGCAATGCGAATAATACTTACAATTATTAATCAGCTTGCGAATCCATTTGATACCTCTATTTGATTGTATATGATGGTTGACTATGACTTCCACTAACGTTATTCTGCCTCCAAAGCAAGATATCTGAACCCCCAGGGGCCATTTGGGCGTTTTTGATAAAAAAACGCATCTGCGTTTTATAATTTTTCATTTTCTAGTTTATTTTTTGTGTATTTTGCCACATTTGGTTGCATATTTACATTTGGTATAGGCAAATATGGTAGTCTAGATCATGTGTCTATACCAAAACCTAGGATCATTGTTTGACAGCATATTTTCTAAGCCATGTAGCTGAATATAGATTTGGGCAGAGTAATGATCTAGACTACCATATTTGCCTATACCAAAAGTAAATATGCAACCAAATGTGGCAAAATACACAAAAAATAAACTAGAAAATGAAAAATTATAAAACGCAGATGCGTTTTTGATACGTTTTCTATCAAAACGCCCAAATGGCCTCCTGGGGTTCCGATATCTTGCTTTGGAGGCAGCAGAACATTGGGGGTAGTCATAGTCAACCGTCATACAATCAAATAGAGGCATCAAATGGTTTCAGCGATTCATGATATTATTCGCATTGATTACAACTTGGGCTGAGTTCCTAATGGTTGTATTGCTAGAATATAACGAAGATTGAGAATATAGTGCTATATTCGTTATCTTCGTTATATTCTAGCAATACAACCATTAGGAACTCAGATCTAAGTTGTAATCGTAATGCTGAATAATACAGGGTATATTGTCGCATTGCGATTTACAATTACTATTACTGCAGCTTCAGAATGAATCTAAGATGGATGCTGTCCTTGCGTTTAGATAGGAGGTGGGAGGGTCTGGGAGGGAGGGTATGCTGATTGGCTGGAATGTGTCTGCTGACTGTGAGGTACAGGGTCAAAGTTTGCTCAATAATAAAGCATAGGGGCGAACTCGAAGATCGAATATGTTCGCCCGCCGTGGCGGACGCGAACAAGCTGTGTTCGCGGGAATTGTTCGCGGCGAATAGTTCGAGCCATCTCTAGCCATAAGTACAAAAGAATATAAAGAGGTGAGTATCACATAAGATAAAAGTGCATGCCCGAGTGAACATGGAGGAATTCATAGACTAAATTGCTGCAATTTCTTATTTTTTTTTATTGTTTGGGTTCCTTTAAAAGTATGTCCCTCGGACACCATTCTATTTCAGAATTAGTCTACCTAAAAATGTGTTACTTTGTAAATACATTGCATCTTGTACCCGATCCTGAGTTATTGCCTGTATTATACTAGAGAGCTGCATTAACAATTATATAGGCAGCAGAGCTGAAATTCCTAGCAGTTGTTCCTTTTTCTCCCCACTGACTGGATTGAGCTGCCAAAGAATCTATCACAAAGAAGTGCAATGGATCAGACCACATCAAGTAGCACATCTCTACCAACTACAGCACATAGTAAAATGCCACAGGCTTTATTGATTTTTATTTTGTCTACATACCCTATGCAGACCAAGTTTTTCAATGGGAGGATGACTATAAGATCAGACTACACTGGGTTTGCTTGTAGTCTGTTGCCATAGCGGCCCATAGATCTGCATGGAAGTTGTATACACAAATCAATAGTACATTTTAATAAACACAAGGGGCTTAGCTATATTAAGTGCAGAGGTACACTAGTAGTCCCTGCAAGGCCCTGGTGCCCATGGAAGCTTAGTAGTGATGAGCTGAACATGCTCAGCCGAATATCTGTTCGGCTTGAGCATCGCCATGCTCGGCACATGACGGAACTCGGCCGAGTACTGCATGTGCTCGAGCAAAATGCTCGAGTCTCCGCCCACGTTTCGGGGTTTTAAGCACCCAATAAATTGCAGGTAAGTACTGCCCTCACTGTAATGCCAGAGCCATGTTGGTTGCTGGCAGTACAGTGATTGGCTAGCGAACGCTGTCATTGGGTGCTATATAGCACCCGATGACGCATGTTCGGCTCAGACATGCAGGGAGGGCAGAGCATAGGAAGTGAAAGACAGTGTAGGGAGCGATTTTAACAGTTTTTATTCAGAGAAAGCTTTTTCAAGAACCAAAAGTCATTTTTAGGACTACTGTGTGTGTGAATTGTCGAATATTTAAAATATAGCCCTTCATATTCGACAATTCTACCAAGCCAACCCAATAGGAAAGTTGCTTAACGCCCATACGCGATTCGATTAATGCGCATATTTAATTACCGATTTTTGCATAACATAAACTATATTAAATAATGAAGAATATTCTGAATCAGTAATGATTTCCCAATCCACATTTGTTTGCAGGGCACTTGTCATATTCTTACCCACATTTTGCTGCCTTTTGCAGCCCTCTAGCCCTTTCTATGACTCTCTTTAGAGCCATTTTAGTGCCCCAAAGTTCGGGTCCCCATTGACTTTAATGGAGTTCGGGGTCAGGTTCGGGTCCCGAACCCGAACTTTACGGGAAGTTCGGCCAAATTTGGCGAACCTAAACTTCCAGGTGTCCGCTCAACTCAAGTGCTCTGTAACCATAACCATTAATGTAGAACATCTACAAACAGTTTCTGTATTAGAAATTCCAATAATTTGGCCACTTCTAGTGTCCATAATCTGTGGTGTTCTGTAACCAATACTGTAGAATATCTGCAAACAGTTTCTGTATTACAAAATCCAATAATCTGGGCCACATCTAGTGTCCATAATCTGTGGTGTTCTGTAACCTATACTGTAGAACATCTGCAAACAGTTTCTGTGTTACAAATTCCAAAAATCTGGGCCTAATAATGCTCATAATCTGTGGTGTTCTGTAACCAATACTGTAGAACATCTGCAAACAGTGTCTGTATTACAAATTCCAATAATCTGGGCCATATTCTGTGAGATTCTGTGACATATACTGTCCTACATCCAAACACGGTGTCTTTAGAGGACAGTAACACAATCTGCGCCATATCTAGTGACAAAACCATTAATATGAAGAAGGCGAGCACTAAGGGAGGGGGAAGTGGGCGTGATGCTGATGGTGCACGCAGAGGCTGTGGCCCTGGGCACAATGAAACTGTGCCTGTTGCCAGTGCACCAGAAAAAAAAACATCAATCGTACCCAGCTTCATGTCCAACTTAGCTGGGCAGTGCAGGACAACACTGTCCAAGTTGGACCAGCGCGAACAGTTAGTCATTTGGATTGCTGAAGATAATGCTTCCAGTCAGCTGAACAGCATGCACTTGCATATGTTTTAGAGCGTCAGCTAAACAACATGCACTCGCATATAATGTTTTAGAGCGTCAGCTCACCTGCAGGCACTCGCATATAATGTTTTAGAGCATCAGCTGAACAGCATGCACTTGTATGTAATGTTTTAGAGCATCCGCTGAACAGCATGCACTCGCATATATGGTTTTAGAGCGTCAGCTCACCAGCAGGTACTCGCATATAATGTTTTAGAGCATCAGCTCACCAGCAGGCCCTCGCCCTAATGTTTTAGAGGATCAGTCAGCAGCAGACCCCGCCCCTACTGTTTTAGAGGGTCACCAGCAGGCCCTTGCTCCAAATGTTTTTGAGGGTCACCAGCAGGCCACCAATCATAATTTTTCAAGGGTGTGTATGATGCCCTCCTTTATGTGTAACAAAGGGTGTATTGGCGTGGCGGTTCCTTGTAATTTTTGGCAGCCCTTTCACTTAGTGCATAGGCTTTATGAGTGTAGGAGTCCCACTACCTGAACAATTGTACTACAATGTGAATAAGGCCCTCCTTTATGTAATATACAGGCTGTTTCGGAGTGCCTCTTGCTTGTAATTTTGGCAGCACTTGCACTTTATGAACAAATGAATATACAGGAAAGAATGTTTTCTAACACTTTTTAAGATTGATTAAATTGATTAATGAATTAAAAAAAATTTTTTGTTGGGGGGTTGTGCGTATTTGTGTCTGTAAAAGTTGTGTACAACTCAGACAACATGGTTCCCTAAAGCGACCTGGGAGTCCAAGATGCATCCTGACATCATCCCCATGCTGTTCCCGATCCATTTCGGTGGTGTTTCTGTAGCATCCCCAAGTCAGGGCAATGTGTGGGACTAACCTGGGGAATGCCAGTGATGGAGAGGCCGGCACGCTGTTCCTCTGGGGCACTCTCTGGGTTCTTGAGGGACACAGCCAGGTGGAATGCGAGGTGCCCTTGGTGTTGTAGTTTAACGTGCCTATGGCTGAATCCCTGAGGTGTCGTGACGCCAGTGCCAGTAAACGGTGGCACACCGTATTTATAGTAGGAATAACAGAGGTGCAGACTTGTAACTTGAAAACAGAATTCCAACTTTACTGAGAACAGTGGAAATTACAGCAGGCAACCTCTTAACACAGTTCTTGTTGCAGAAAATAGATGTTTGTACAGTCGCAGTTACAGCAGGCTTACATCCAGCAAGGTATAACAGAGGGTAAAATAACAGGACTTAGAATTGCAGGTGAACCTTACTTTCTTCCTGACTTGTCCTGACTGGAATTGATGCTTCAAGGCCCCAATGCCCTACTTCTGGCTTATATCCTTGAATCTCCAGTTGACAGTGTACCTCCTCTTGACATTTAGTACCTCTTGCTCTAGGGATTGCCTCTGCTTGATTTCTGCTGACTTGCTCAGGCCTGAGACATGTGGCCTACACAGACTCCAGGGTCTGCACTAACACTAGCCTGCCTTGGCCTACCTATATATATCCCTGCTCACCAGTTCCCTAGTGGTCTAATACCTACATGACGACCTTCACATTGCTGCAGGCAATTATATGAAATACTTAAAGGAACATAACAGATTGGTAGTAAACGGGTATTAAAGTGCCCGTATACTGCATACCCCACGACTTTAAACTGAGTACGACCTCGTACTCCCACAGGGGCCCACCCAGCTGGATTCCTCTCCTGAAAGACAAAAGGAAAACATGCAGGCATACATATACACAAATAAATGACATCTGCATAAATAATCATATCAGGTCCAGCTGGAAAAGGTGGAGCGCGGTGACAAGGGCGACGTCCTCTGCTTGCAGGCTATTAATGCAGAGCTGTGATGCTGACCTGGTACAGCAAATCAATGGTTAACACCAGGATAGTCCATAAGAGAATGCCAGAGTCCATAATAAGAACATATCACAGAGGCTCGCACACAGGAGTCCATCTCTGGGCACAAAGACTTAAAAGGATGATGCTCACACAGAGGTTTCCTGTCGGGAAACACTTCCAGTACAGTCATAGTTTTCAAAACGTACTGGTAAGCGCCCCTTGTAGACCGGGTAGACCTCCTCAGGGCCAAGGTCTCCTCTTGCCCGGATACAGGGGGACAAGAAGGATCCACATCAGTGGGACCCTTTCAGTAGCACCCTGAGCGGGGCCTGCTACGGTTGCAGGTTCAGCAGGTGCCGGGCAGGCACCCCAAAGTTTAACCAGGGTGTAAGGAACCAGTGGAGCGGCTCAGGATCATTCAGCAAATCCGCTATGGCCTGCATAGGTTCAACAGGCCGAGCAATGGAATCTGACTCAGAAGACTCGGATCCGGAATCTCCAACAACAGCCTCCTTGTCACTGCAGAGTTTTAGGCGGTTTCTGTGAACAATTTGGGGACCCTTACCCTCTCTGGTGACCTCATAGGTATGAGTTTCAGCATTAGGGATGGCAGACACAAGATAGGGAGTTCTCTCCCATTTACTGTCCAGCTTACTGGTACGGTGATTGTTCTTCAACCACACGGTGTCCCCCACAACCAAGGGCTCTGCATGGGCCGCCAAATCATAGTCTTTTTGTTGTCGCTCCCGGGCACCTTCCATGCGCTCCTGGACAATTTCTTTGGCATTAAGCAAGCGCCTTTGATGTTCCGCTACCCAGTCAGTTTTAGGCAGGGGATTAATGTCATCCAGCACTTGTACATCCAGGGAATGATCTGCAGGCAATTTACCCTGACGCCCAAACAACAGGTAGAAAGGAGTGTATCCAGTGGAACAATGGATAGTATTATTGTACGTATACATGAGCTGTGGTAGCAGGTTAGGCCAGTCTCCTCTGGTCTCAGGAGGCACGGCTCTCAACATTTCAATCAAGGTCTGATTCATCTTTTCACAGAGTCCATTACCTTGTGGATGATAGGCCGTGGTCCGGACCTTTTGGCAATTGTGTAGTCGGCACAGCTCCTGGAACAGATGAGACTCAAACGCAGACCCCTGGTCGGTGAGGATCTTCTCTGGGCAGCCGTAAGGCAGGAGGAAGTGTTTCCAGAACAATTCCGCGGTCGCCTTGGCTGTCAGGTCCTTCACAGGCACTGCTACGGCAAACTTAGTGAAATGATCAATAATAGTCATAGCATAGGCATACCCTGAGTGACTGGGCTCTAACTTTACGTGATCAATAGCAACCAGTTCAAGAGGGGCGGTACTTATAATAGGGTGCAGCGGTGCTCTCTGATCATGGTGTTCACCTCTCTTTAGGGCACAGGCTGTACATTCCCGACACCACTTCTCAATGTCCTCTCTGATTCCAACCCAGTAGAACCGCCTACGGATAGTGGCCTCAGTCTTTTGCACCCCAAAATGTCCAGACCTGTCATGATACATTTCTAAAACCATACCTGCATCACGACGCGGGATGAGGATCTGGTGCACTCTGTCGCTTGGACACTGGATCCAGGCTTCGCCGCAGCAACAGGCCTTTCCGAAGGAACAGTTGTTGACGTTGCCTCCACAATTTGACGAGTTCTGGGTCTGCGGTCTTTCGCCTAATTCTTTCAGGGGTTCTGCCACTGATGAAGAAGTCCAGCAGTTCACCGAGAACTCTACTCTCTGATTGCAACTTAATCCACTTTTCTTCTCTGGATGCAGGCTTATCAAAGGATGGAGGGTCAGAGGTTCCACTGTTGGCAGCTTGAGCTTGGTCCTGTTGAGCAAACCTGTTATAAAATGCTGGCATCTCCACATCTTCCCAGGCATCCCGCTTGTCATCTGGTGCTATTTCAGTGGGGAGCCTTGACAGGGCATCAGCATTATCGCTTGAACGGCCAGCCCGGTATTTTACAGTGAAGTCGTAATTAGCAAGGCGGGAGGCCCATCTCTGTTCTAAGGCCCCCAGTTTAGCGGTATTCAGGTGGGCCAGAGGATTATTATCAGTGAAGGCAATAAATGGAGTGGCAGCCAAATAGTCTTTGAATTTTTCTGTTACCGCCCACACTAAGGCCAGAAACTCTAATTTGAAAGAGCTGTAATTCTGATCATTCTTTCAGCTCCCTTTAAGGACCGGCTGGCGTAAGCTATCACT
Source organism: Bufotes viridis (assembly GCA_033119425.1). Classification (NCBI taxonomy): domain Eukaryota; kingdom Metazoa; phylum Chordata; class Amphibia; order Anura; family Bufonidae; genus Bufotes; species Bufotes viridis. The sequence continues at coordinate 14,238 of JAKVIS010002269.1, read as the reverse complement.
CTCTCTTTCCCTTCTTGCACTTGAGCCAGCACTGCTCCCAGGCCTTTCTTACTGGCATCTGTGTAAAGGTGAAATGGCTTACTGTAATCTGGGTACCCCAGCACAGGAGGTTCAGTCAACTTCTTCTTTAATAACTGAAATGCAACCTCCCTCTCTTCATTCCATTCAATGGGGACAGGAGTCTTTGGGCTCTTTTTTGGTTGCCCCTCAGAAGTTCCTGGATTGGATCCGCTATTTGAGCGAAGTGGGGGATAAAGCGCCGGTAGTAGCCAGCGAAGCTAAGGAAACTCCTCACTTCCTTCACTGTAGTGGGGACCGGCCACTTCGGACAGCAGCCAACTTATCAGGATCAGGCTGGACCCCTCTGCGCTTACAACATGTCCCAAGTATTTTACAGCAGGTTTCAGCAGGTGACATTTGGACGGTTTAATTTTGAGGCCGTATTTAATAAGGATTTCAAACACCTCAGCTAAATGCTTTAAATGGTCCTCATACGTTTTAGAATAGATGATAACGTCATCCAGGTACAACAGCACCGTCTCAAAGTTCTTATGGCCTAAGCACCGCTCCATTAATCTTTGAAAGGTCCCGGGGCATTACACAGTCCAAATGGCATGCAATTAAATTCAAACAGGCCCATAGGGGTGGTGAAAGCAGTCTTTTCCCTATCTTCAGGGGCCATGGGCACTTGCCAATATCCGCTGGTTAAATCTAAGGTGGAGAAATAGGCGGAGGAGCCTAGAGCAGTTAGGGACTCCTCAATACGTGGCAATGGATAGGCATCTTTGTGAGTGATCTGATTTATCTTTCTATAGTCTACACAAAACCGGATGCCACCATCTTTCTTTTTACTAAAACCAGGGGGCAGCCCAGGGACTACGACTGTCCCGGATTACGCTTTGAGTCTTTCATTTCTTGGATCATCTCTTTAACAGTTTGGTATGAAGTTGGTGGTATGGGTCTATACCTCTCTTTAATGGGAGGATGAGAGCCAGTGGGTATGGTGTGTTGGATGACACTGACCTCTCCATAGTCCGTTGCATGCTTACTGAAGGCTTGATGGTGTTGCTTTACTAGGTTCAGGAGTCCCTCTAGTTGATATTGCGGGGTAGCTTCGTCCCCGACATGGAGTTCCTTCCACCAGGGCACTGGAGAGTCAGTCCGCAGGAAGAGGTCCTCGAGTGGCAGCTGATGGCTCCTCGGTGACAGGCAGGCGGATGACATCCTGGAAGGATACCTGGGAAAGCTGGGCAACAGGACAGTGCTTAGTAAGCACAGCAGGATGATCGCTGAGGTTAATCAGACGGACAGGTACTTTACCTTGGGAGACGGTCGCCAGGCACTTGGCAGCTCTCACATATGGGTAGTTCTCCATCTGGACAGGCTCCACCAGGGCCGGATAATCTTGGCCCTGGACTCCCAGGACAGCACGGCACCACAGGAGGGTTTGAGAGTTTGGAGGTAGAGTCACTGGTCTATTATCACGGATCCTGGCGGTGCAGATCTCTCCTTTTCATTTGCAAACCTCTGCTGAGCACACAGTACGCTGATAGTCTTTTGAAGGACCTTCTTGGAGGCAGAGGAAGCTGCAGGCAGGGACTGATGGAGAGCTTCAAGTACCTCAGGGTAGCAATTTTTGAAAACATTAGTCCCAACAATCACAGGGTGACCCCTTTATCCCCGGTTTGTACCACGATCACTCCTTGCTGTGGTAAAGTGGCTTCTCCCACCTGGAGCGTGGGTTCCCAGTATCCATGGACTTTTATGGGCTTACCATTGCTTGCAATTATCTCCAACCAGGACTCAGGTGGCTGGGTAAGCAGGCTGGAACTCCAGAACTGATTAAAGGTGGACTGCTGAATAGTGGTGACTTGAGATCCAGTGTCCAGCAACGCTTCAAAAGGCACTCCATTGATCCGGACGCTTATTTTGGGACGGACCCCACATAACGGGCATCCAGTTTGGATCCCTTGGACCTGTTGTTCTACCTCCCGAGGGGCGGTCCTCAGCCTCGAGGGTGACCCGCTTAACTGCCAGCAAGTAGATTCAGTATGACCCAACTTTTTGCAGTAATTACAGGAAGGCCGCTTGCGGTTCCTAAACCGGTCACTTGGACGCCTTCCAGGATCTCTGGGATAAACTTCTTGATACGCAGGGGGCCAGGCTTTTGAGGCAAAAGGAGTTCATCTTCCAGCATTAAGGGTTTCTCCCACTCTTCCAGTTTCCTGCAGACTTTTTCCAGGCTCTTAGTGAGGTAATTGACCTGTTCCATCAGAGCAGCTACTGTATCAGGAACTGGAGTCTGGGCGGCTTGGCTGGCCCCTGGCAGGCTGGTATCCGTCAGCTTAGGATTACGGACAGGAGGCTCGGGATGGGCCACTGGTTCCGTTGGCAGATGTTGTCCCAGAATACTGATGGCCAGTTCCTTAAAGTCCAGGAAAATACTGTTAGGGTGCTGAGCCGACAACATTTTCAATTGTGTTTTTAAAGATTCGCTTATTCACACCCGCAATAAATTGTTCTCTCAGAATTTGATCCTGGGTGTCAACTCTCTAGGGTCTATATGAATGACGGCCCTCCAGGCCTCTTGGAGAGATAAAGCAAAATCACGGAGTGACTCACCAGGCTTTTGTTTCTTACTGAAGAAGCGCATCTTTATTTCAGACACCGTCCTGACTTCAAAGGTAGTGCTGAGGCGGTCGAAGATCTGCTCTATGGTACTCCTCTCAGAACTGGGCCAGGACATGACTTCTCGACGGGCCGCTCCTTCCAACTGGGCTAACAGAATCTCCATTTGCTGCTCCGGGTTAATAGGATAGAGCCGGAACAGAGCCAGGATTTTGTCTTGGAAGTCTTTTAAATTATGAGCCTCCCGGCATAACGGGAAACCATGGAGCCCCAAAGTAGTATGGCATCGTCAGCGGCATCATGTTGGCAGGCGCAATACCGTTGGTGGCCACTGGCTCCCTGGGGCAGGCTGCTCGGCTACTTCTGAGTCCGACATGATGCAGATTAATTGGTTGAGCGGTCCCTTTAAGAGGTAGCGATAGGTCCGATGTCGCGCTGGCGGGGTTACTGGCCGGTGAGCGATCGATGGACAGAGTCCGGTATCCCCTTTTGGGCCTTACTAACCAGGCGAACCCTCTCCGGTGTAGAATTATTTCTCCCAGGAGTTTGTACTTACTCCGGTGCAGGCGGTCCAAATCTCGCGAGATCCGGAAGGACGTCTTCGGGAATCCCTTGCGCAGCGCCCTTCCCGCGAGGACGCCGGGCTGGAGGGGCGGAGCTCGACTTGCTCCGACGGGGAACAGCGTCTGCGTTCTTCCAAGTCCAAGGTAGGTGGAGTCCAGCTTGGGAAATTTGCATAAGGTGGTGACGCTGCAGAGTTTGGCGCTAAGTTTTCCGCCAGCGATGAGTAGTGATGGCGCAGTAGATACGTCCACAGTTCAGGCGGCCATCTTGGGCGCCATGATGCATCAATTCAATGACAGCAAGCAGCGGTAGTAAAACAGCATAAAAGTCCACAAAATGCACTTTGAAGTGGCGATTTTCTTCCTCTTGATAGCGCAACACTGCCCAGCGCTTTTTAGAGGTTTTTGGGACACTTTTCTGTACGCTTTAGGTCCACAAAGTTTACTTCAAATAAACAGGCGTTTTGTCACTTGGCAAACTGGTTAAGGCACAAAGTTCACGCTTTTGCTCACAGTCCGTAAAACGTGCGTATCCTGTTCGTGACGCTAAAATGTAGCATCCCCAAGTCAGGGCAATGTGGGACTAACCTGGGGAATGCCAGTGATGGAGAGGCCGGCACGCTGTTCCTCTGGGGCACTCTCTGGGTTCTTGAGGGACACAGCCAGGTGGAATGCGAGGTGCCCTTGGTGTTGTAGTTTAACGTGCCTATGGCTGAGTCCCTGAGGTGTCGTGACGCCAGTGCCAGTAAACGGTGGCACACCGTATTTATAGTAGGAATAACAGAGGTGCAGACTTGTAACTTGAAAACAGAATTCCAACTTTACTGAGAACAGTGGAAATTACAGCAGGCAACCTCTTAACACAGTTCTTGTTGCAGAAAATAGACGCTTGTACAGTCGCAGTTACAGCAGGCTTACATCCAGCAAGGTATAACAGAGGGTAAAATAACAGGACTTAGAATTGCAGGTGAACCTTACTTTCTTCCTGACTTGTCCTGACTGGAATTGATGCTTCAAGGCCCCAATGCCCTATTTCTGGCTTATATCCTTGAATCTCCAGTTGACAGTGTACCTCCTCTTGACATTTAGTACCTCTTGCTCTAGGGATTGCCTCTGCTTGATTTCTGCTGACTTGCTCAGGCCTGAGACATGTGGCCTACACAGACTCCAGGGTCTGCACTAACACTAGCCTGCCTTGGCCTACCTATATATATCCCTGCTCACCAGTTCCCCTAGTGGTCTAATACCTACATGACGACCTTCACATTGCTGCAGGCAATTATATGAAATACTTAAAGGAACATAACAGATTGGTAGTAAACGGGTATTAAAGTGCCCGTATACTGCATTTCTGTCACTTTCTGACCTTTACCAATGGACCAGACACCCTCCCCTCTTCAGAGCAGGGGGTACCTGTTTGGCTACCATTGACTTCCATTATACTCGGATGCTCGGCCGCGCACACGAATATAGCAATGTGTTCGGGCCGAACACCCGAATACTTTGGTGCTCGCTCATCACTAAAGCTTAGAGATTCTTCTGTCATATTGTTAGTAACATAGTAAGATAGAGGCATGTTTATTAAGACCGGCATTTTAGACACCGATCTTAATAAACCCCTAAGCTGGCGTTGGATCCCTTAAGGCGCCGGCCTCTTCATAACTTTGGTGGATCCTTTATCAGTTCTAAATGTAAGACATCTTAAAAAATAGTAAATGATACGGGCCTGCCGGTCTGTCCCCGCCCGTGCCACACCCACTTTTTAGACCTGGCATGAGCAGGGAGAAGTGGCATATTGTGGTGCAACTAACCGTTAGTGCTGCAATCTGAGCCTGAAATACACCTAATTTAGGCATATTTTAGCATTATAAATGACCCTCATAGTTTGTAAGGCTGGAAAATAAGACATCTGTCTATCTAGTTCAGCCTGTTATCCTGCAAGGTTCATCCAGAGGAAGACAAAAATCCCCCATGAGGTAGAAGTTAATTTTCCTCATTTTAGGTGAAAAAATTCCTTCCCGACTCCAATCAGGCATTAGAATAACTCCCTGGATCAACGACGACCCATCTCTAGTAGCTATAGCCTGTAATATTATTACACTCCAGAAATACATCCAGGCCCCTCTTGAACTCTTTTAGTGAACTCACCATCACCACCTGCTTAGGCAGAGAGTTCCATAGTCTCACTAATCTTACAGGAAAGAATCCTCTTCTATATTGATATAACATAGTAACATAGTACATAAGGCCGGAAAAAGCCCTCTGTCCATCCAGTTCGGCCTGTTATACTGCTAGTTGATCCAGAGGAAGGAAAAATAAACCCCTGTGAGGTAGAAGCCAATTTTCCCCACTTAAGGGGAATAAAAAATTCCTTCCCGACTCCAATCAGGCAATCAGAAGAACTCCCTGGATCAACGACCCATCTCTAGTAGCTGAAGCCTGTAATATTATTATATGCCAGAAATACATCCAGGCCCCTCTTGAATGTAGAAACCTCCTTTCCTCCAAAAGTGGAGGATGTCCTCTTATTATAGCTAGAGGCCTGGGTATAAATAGATCCTGGATGAGATCTCTGTATTGACCTTTGATCAGAGCTGTACACAGATCTCATAGGGCTCTATCGCATACCATAGTATTTGGCCCTTGCCCCACCCAGTTTCCCAGTAGGCATGTATCAAACACTGCCAGACAGCACAGAATGAAAAGCGCAGTGCCTACATTACTGAGAAATTTTCATTTTTTTGTATTAAACTGACAAAATTTTTATTAAATAAACGGTAATACAAAAAAGTCACGTAAATCACTTTATCCAGCTGTGTAAGAAAAAGTTGAACAGGTGCTTCAAAAATATGGGGCTCCAGCTGAACACCATATCTATGTACAGCAAACAACTGGCTTGAATATACTGATAAATCTTCCTCATTACAATCACTGATTCTCATCACGTAATGCACTACAATCTGGCTGCCTACAGCCATCATTAGCGGGTGTTCAGTGGGTAGAAAGGTATACAGTTATCATTTATGGTAATGGCAGCTATAATATTCTGTTTGCAATGACCTCCCCCTAGTGGCAGCTACATGGAGTTTTCCTTTTAGGAACAGAAGTTCAGTGCCAGATCAACCTCACCTGGGCTCCATAGCATTGCTTGAGTAGTGCCCTGGAGCATCGGTACTGTGAAGTCTGGATATTTGTGAACATTTGCCCCTGGTTTATGCAAAGTTATAAACTTCTTACTTTATTTCCCTTGAATGGGTTAACTTGCATTGACTTATACTGCGTAATACTGAGTAACTGAATTTTTTATGTATGTTGTGATATGTATCCTGTTCTTTTTCACTGCATTTGCAAGGCTCTGTCGAAAGGGTTAATGAATACTGAGAGACTGTTGGGACTTTCTACCTAATAATGAGAAGCTGGTAATTTTCCACAGCTACCAAAGGTTTTAAAGAAGAGCGTGTTTTGGATGGAAAAGCCAGAATTGCTTACCACCAAAACCAGACAGACTGACCTTTTGAATGTCTGGTTTAGCTCTGTTGTTAAGTCTGAAAACTTATTTTTGTCTGGAAAAAACTGCTGTGTCATTGCCATTGAGTATCATTGAAAACCTAATGTAAGTCTATGAGAGATGGGAGTGGTAACTTTGTAATTGTTTGTGCTGAGTTTCTCCACCCCTACCACTAGAAGATTCTAGTTCAGCTAGAAACTTTATATAAGGATAGCAGTCAGAGCCCCTAGTGTTCTGCAGTTAGGGAATAGTGCTTAGAAGAGAAGACTCTGCTAGACTATTGAGTGACTAGAAGAATACTTTGAGATGGGGATACTCTGCCACAGATCCTGGCTCCCCAGCCTTTGACCACGATACCAGCCTTCTGAGAGAGAAGGACAGCTAGCTCAGGCCTTTCCCCAGCATCAAACACTTCTTCTGCCAGGGAGGAGACTGGAGAAGCCAGTCTGTCTGTTGTGTCTGTTTTGTACCTGAATTCCTCCAGTAAGGAATAACCCTGGTTTACTGAACACCCTGACTCTCCTTACTTATTTCCCATTGGGGTGCACCACATCTTACCATTCCTTCCAGAGAGCAGCAATACATTGTGATACCTCAACGCCCACTCCAAACTTGGCAACTTCACATGGTCTGCCTGTATGGAATATTCAACACTGCCTTAGATATATTTATATATAGTTATTAGATTACCGCTCGGCCATCTTTTTTTCTAATCTAAATAACCCTAATTTGACTATAGGTTGTAGCATACAGCATGTGTCACATTTTGTCTTCATTTTGGAAAATAAACCCTCCCAGTAGATGAATCTAAAAAATGTTAACGGTACGGCAACAGGGTCAGGTTTCCGCATGCAGTTTTGGAAGCCAAAATCAGTAGTGAATTCAAAATAGAGAAGTCTTAGGCTGGGTTCACACGAGCGTGTCCGGATTAGGTCTGGATGCGTTGCGGATGCGTTCAGTGAAAACTGTGCGATTTCACAGGCAAAGCCATTCAGTTTTGCCTGCGATTGTGTTCAGTTGTTCTGTTTTTTCCGCGCGGGTGCAATGCGTTTTGATGCGTTTTTCACGCGCGTGATAAAAAACTGAAGGTTTACAAACAACATCTCCTAGCAACCATCAGTGAAAAACGCAACGCACCCGCACTTGCTTGCGGATGCAATGCGTTTTTAACGCAGCCCCATTCACTTCTATGGGGCTAGGGCTGCGTGAAAAATGCAGAATATAGAACATGCTGCGATTTTAACGCAACGCACAAGTGATGCGTGAAAAAAACGCTCATGTACACAGACCCATTGAAATGAATGGGTCAGGATTCAGTGCGGGTGCAATGCGTTCACATCACGCATTGCACCCGCGTGAAAATCCCGCCCGTGTGAATGCAGCCTCAGGCTTCTTTCACACGAGCGTGTCCGGATTAGGGTGCGGATGCGTGCGGATGCGTTCAGTGAAAACTATGCTGATTTCACAGGCAAAGCCATTCAGTTTTGCCTGCGATTGCGTTCAGTTGTTCAGTTTTTTCCGCGGTGCAATGCGTTTGATGCGTTTTCACGCGCGTGGTTCAATCTGAATGCGTATCACGGCATTAGCTCACGCGAACTGTCCGTGTGAACGCAACGCATGCCGCACTGCATGCTTGCGAATGCGGTGCGATTTCACAGGCAAAGCCATTCAGTTTTGCGGCTAAGCGATTCGGTGCGCTGCAGTTGGTCATGCAGTTTTTCACGCGCCAGGTGCAGTGGGTTTTGACGCGTAACACGCTGTGATAACAGACACTGAAGGTTTACAAACAACATCTCCTAGCAACCATCAGTGAAAACGCAACGCACCCGCACTTGCTTGCGGATGCAATGCGTTTTTCACGCAGCCCCATTCACTTCTATGGGGCTAGGGATGCGTGAAAAACGCAAAATATAGAACATGCTGTGATTTTCACGCAAATGATGCGTTCACATCACGCATTGCACCCGCGCGGAAAACTCGCTCGTGTGAAAGGGGCCCATAGAACATGCTGCGATTGTCACGCAACGCAGAAGTGATGTGTGAAAAAAAACGCTCATGTACACAGACCCATTGAAATGAATGGGTCAGGATTCAGTGCGGGTGCAATGCGTTCACATCACACATTGCACCCACGCGGAAAACTCGCCCGTGTGAAAGGGGCCTTAGGCTAGTTTCACACTAGCGGTCAATTCTTCTGGCAGGCTGTTTCGGCAGAGGGACAGTCTGCCGGAAGACATCTTATCCGGCATAGCCGGATACTATCTGACCATGCTGGAGTGCATTGACTATAATGGAAATATAATGGAACTTGGCAGGGATGTGGCCTGTTTCTGGCATTACAATCGGGAATCAGCCGGACAAAAATCGCTGCTTGCAGCAGTATTTGTCCAGCCAAATCCCGTCACTAATGCTGGAAACAGGCTGGATCCCTGCCAAGTCCCATTATAGTTAATTGGGCTTGATGGTGCTCCAGCCTTTTCCGGCCATGCCAGATACGATGTCTTGAGACATCCTGATTTTAGCTTCCAAAACTGTATCAAAAAACTACCCATGTGGCCGTACTCCTAAACTCGGTCTTGATAACATTATTATTCAGCGAGACGGTATATCCTGGCGAATAAAAGCAGCATCTGTCCCTGTCAACAGATGAGGAAGGAAAGAATGCAAACAAATAACGAAAAGCAAAAATCTTCATCCGCAGAAATTTGGACAAACGTTTAATTATTAATAATCCTGTAGCTGCCCCACTGCATGTTCTTTCCTGGGCCTCGCTTTTTCAGAGTCGAACAAATAAATGAGATTATGAGATGCTGACACCAGAGGAATCTGGAAAAGTAAAAATGAATAGCTGTCAAAAAATCTTTGTGTCTGACTCTCTGCGTGACTTCAGAGCGCTCCCTCTGCAGATCACAGTTCATAGTATCGAGCGGCTGAGCTACCTCCTGTACAGCCGAGCGGCCATTTCACAATCCAGACTGAAAGGCAAATTAAACTAACTCCGCATGTGATGGCCTTTTCACTTCAATATAACAGGATAAATAGAAAATGGGATATATTTATCCATTTCTATCCTTCTGCTGTTTACAGGAGCGAATTCAGGCATTGATTATTTCATTTTACGCTGCATGAAATGAGCAGTACATTTATTAAATAGAACCATTCTGTCATTTAGGTCATGGGAAAATAAATGCTAAAGGTCTTTTTGTTCACTGGTAAAGAATTTATGGAGCTAACAAAAGTAAACTGCATAATAAAAGCCTAGAATCAGTAATAGTAATTAGAGATGAACGAATTAATGCTAAAGCGAATCGAGTTCGACACAAATTTTGTAAAGGTTCAAGTTACAACTAAATCGAAATATACAAAAAAAGAAATAGATAAAAATCTAAATTAATTAATTTTAAATAATGTAATTAAAAATATTTTTAAAACGTGAGAGACTATAGAGAGAAAAATAAGAGTACTAGGAGACCTCAGAGTCTCATCCTCAAATTTTTAGCCAAATCATATTTTCAATTGGCCTTTAGTGTTGAGCGAACAGTTCGAGCATAGCTCGGGTTCGTACCAAATTTTGGGGTGTTCGGGACCCGGACCCGGACCCGAACATTTTCAAAAAAGTTCGGGTTCGGGTCCGTTGTTCGGCGATTTCTTCCCGCTTTCTGAAGGGCTGCACAGCAGCCAATCAGCTAGCGTTTTACTTCTTGCCCTGAGAAGCCATCACAGCCATGCCTACTAATGGCATGGCTGTGATTGGACAAGTGCAGCATGTGATCCAGCCTCTATTTAAGCTAGAGTCACGTAGCGCCGCACGTCACACTGCTCTGATTAGTGTAGGGAGAGGACGCAGCTTCTGTGAGGGCGAGATTAGGCAGGGAAAAGTCAGCAACAGCACCTAATGAACTGATTGATCTACAGCTGTGAATGATTCAACTTCTGCTAGTTAATTGCTCACTATTTTTGAGGCTGCACAGAGCGTTTTTCTGTCACTTTTTTCTGGGGTGATCGGCGGCCATTTTGTGACTTGTGGTGCACCAGAACAAGCTGCCACCAAGTCCATAAATCCATCAATACTAGTTTATTTTTTTTGCTATATCCTACATCAGGGGCTTGGCTGTGCTTATTGTCACCCCTAGAAACTCAGGATAGCAATTTCTATATTTTATTAAGGGGTTAAATACAATTGTCAAAACACCAATCCCCTAAATTTGGTGTTCCAGCTTTGGCTAGCCAAGTGTAATACTGTCTGCTGTCTGGCAAAGGATAGATCATTTTCTGTGGTGAAATTCAACAGCCAAAATAGCAATACCCTGAATCTGGTGTCCCAGAACTGGCTGGCAAAGTATAATAGTGTCTTCCAAAACATATATTTTGTTCTGGGGTGAAATTCAATTGCCAAAATAGCAATACCCTGAATCTGGTGTTCCAGCAGTTGCAGGCCTAGTTTAAATCTGTCCGTAACAGGGTATATTTTGTTCTGGGGTGAAATTCAATTGCTAAAATAGCAATACCCTGAATCTGGTGTTCCAGCAGTTGCAGGCCTAGTTTAAATCTGTCCGTAACAGGGTATATTTTGTTCTCGAGTAAAATTCAATTGCCAATATAGCAATACCCTGAATCTGGTGTTCCAGTAGTGGCTGGCAAAGTATAATAGTGTCCGCCAAAACATATATTTTGTTCTGGGGTGAAATTCAATTGCCAAAATAGCAATACCCTGAATCTGGTGCCCCAGCTGTTGCAGGCCAAGTGTTAATCTGTCCGTAAAAGGGTATATTTTGTTCTGGGGTGAAATTCAATTGCCAAAATAGCAATACCCTTAATCTGGTGTTCCAGTAGTGGCTGGCAAAGTATAATAGTGTCCGCCAAAACATATATTTTGTTCTGGCGTAAAATTTAATTGCCAAAATAGCAATACCATAACTCTGGTGTCACAGCTGTGGCTGGCAAAGTATAATACGGTCCGCCAAAACATATGCTTTGTTCTGGGGTGAAATTCAATTGCCAATATAGCAATACTCTGAATCTGGTGTTGCAGGCCAAGTGTTAATCTGTCCATAAAAGGGTATATTACACTCAAGGTGTAAATACAAGTGCTGAGAGGTCATCCTCATTAACTTCACACGCTACCGTGCATCTCCCATTGTATTTCTGTTCGTTAAAGGGTATATTACACAAAGTGTTAAAATACAATTGCTAAAGGCATAATCCTACATATTTTTTCTCACGCTACTGTGCATCTCCAAGTGTAAATCTGTCCATAAAAGGATAACTTTCATCCAGGGCCTAAATACTAGCCCTAAAAGAGATATTCCCCTAAATCAGTGGTTACTGCTGTGCCTGGATTAGTGTAATACGCTACATAAATAAATAGGCAGATAGTGTTAGGTGCCTGTAAAAAAAGGCCTGAATTTGAAATCAATACATTGGGCCAAATATTTTTTTCTTATTGTGGTGCTTGGTGAACGGTAACAATGAGGAAAACATCTAGTAAGGGACGCGGACGCGGTCATGGTGGTGTTAGTGTACCCTCTAGTGCTGGGAGAGGACGTGGCCATTCTGCCACAGCCACACGTCCTAGTGAACCAACTACCTCATGTTCCAGTACCCGCCAGAATTTACAGCGATATTTGCTGGGGCCCAATGCCGTTCTAAGGATGGTAAGGCCTGAGCAGGTACAGGCGCTAGTCAATTGGATGGCCGACAGTGGATCCAGCACGTCAACAACATTATCTCCCACCTAGTCTTCTGCAGAAAGCGCATAGGTTGCACCTGAAAACCAAGCCCATCAGTCTGTCACATCACCCCCATGCATATCATGGAAACTGTCTGAGCCTCGAGTTATGCAGCAGTCTCTTAGGCCCCTTTCACACGGTCGAGTTTTCCGCGCGGGTGCAATGCGTGAGGAGAACGCATTGCACCCGCACTGAATCCGGACCCATTCATTTCTATGGGGCTGTGCACATGAGCGGTGATTTTCATGCATCACTTCTGCGTTGCGTGAAAATCACAGCATGCTCTATATTGTGCATTTTTAACGCAACGCAGGCCCCATAGAAGTGAATGGGGCTGCGGGAAAATCGCAAGCATCCGCAAGCAAGTGCGGATGCAGTGCGATTTTCCCGCATGGTTGCTTAGCAACGGGACCCGATCTTTATTATTTTCCTTATAACATGGTTATAAGGGAAATAATAGCATTCTTAATAAAGAATGCATGTGTAAAATGAGAGAGAAGGCTAAAAATACAAAGTTAACTTACCTAGCCACTTGACTGCAGTTGCAATCCGTCCTTCCTTTCCAGCATCAGCTAGATCTAGTGACTCTAGATGACGCTCACATCACATGGTCCAAATCACATGGTCCATCTTACCATGGTGATGGACCATGTGATTGGACCATGTGATGTGACGTCATCACAGGTCCTTTAGTTCTTAGCTGATGCAGGAAAGAGAGGACAGATCGCAACTACGCGATCAAGTGGCTAAGGTAAGTTAACTTTTATTATTTTTAACCCCTTCCTCTTTCATTTTACTAAGCATTCTTTTATTAAGAATGCTATTATTTCCCTTATAACCATGTTATAAGGAAAATAATCAATTCTCCAGAAGACCTCGAAACCGACTTCAGTGATGAAGTCCGGCTTCGGGTCTGGGTACTAAACATGTCGATTTTTCACGCGTGCAAAACGCATTACAAACGTTTGCACCCACGCGGAAAAAACGAGCATATTCCCGCAACGCACCCGCCTCTTATCCGGGCGTCAAACCTGACGCCCATGTGAAAGAGGCCTTATGCTGTTTGAAGACTCTGCTGGCAGGGTTTCCCAAGGGAATCCACCTAGCCCTTACCCGGTGGTGGAAGACATAGGATGCACTGATGCACAACCACTGATGTTTCCTGATGATGAGGACATGGGAATACCACCTCATCGGAGTCTGCACGTATCTGATGATGACGAAACACAGGTGCAACTGCTGCGTCTTTCTGCAGTGTGCAGACCGAACAGGAGGTCAGGGAGGAAGACTGTGTGGAAGACGATGCAGGGGACGATGAGGTCCTAGACCCCACATGGAATGAAGGTCGTGCCACTGACTTTCATAGTTCAGAGGAAGAGGCAGTGGTGAGACAGAGCTAACAGCATAGCAAAAGAGGGAGCAGGGGGCCAAAGCCGAAAAGCCGCCGCCAAGAGAGTTCGCCTGCTACTGGCCACCGCCACCAGGGACCGAGCACCCCAAAGGCAGCTTCCAGGAGTTCCCTGGCATGGCACTTCTTTAAACAATGTGCTGACGACAGGACCCAAGTGGTTTGCACGCTGTGCCATCAGAGCCTGAAGCGAGGCATTAACGTTCTCAACCTTAGCACAACCTGCATGACCAGGCATCTACATGCAAAGCATGAACTGCAGTGGAGTAAACACCTTAAAAGCAAGGAACTCACTCTGGCTCCCTGCTCCCGCTTCTGCTGCTGCCTCGGCCCTTCCTCCGCTGGAGGAACGCTGGCACCTGCCGCCCACCAAACAGAGGATGTGCCACCACACCACCACCT
>JAKVIS010002268.1:0-24244 GCA_033119425.1 Bufotes viridis | reverse complement strand
GTTGCAGAAGCTAAGCTGAACTGCACCTGCATTTCAGCGGCCAAAAAGCAAGAAACAGAAAAGGCTTAGCTTGTCGGTGGCCGCTTTCTATTCCTGTGTTGAGAAGCGAGTAACAAGGGTTACTCTAAGAGTTCATTTTCCATACCATCAGGAACAGTTAAGAAGGCTTTTGTGTCCTGGGCTTGCTAATAGACGCCTGGACAGTATTTAATCTGCACAGAAGCGCCACTTGTTCCCTCAAACAAATCTTCCATAATCTGACACCTTCGTTTGACACACAAAACGTGCCCCTTACCTGTTGATTGGTGCCCTTGCCTGTTGAGGTGCATGGATCCACACCTGACTGAAGAATGAAGCATCATGGCTGCTGCCAGGGAGGAAAACAGCAAGGGTCCATTGTGATGTCATCATCCATGTATGCTGAAGGGTTCCATTGTGACACGCTCAGTGTTCCGTGTACTGAAATTTTTATGGAGGCTGCCATATTTATTTTCTGGGGGCAGCCATTTTGATTTGCAGTTAAACACAGCTGTCATTTCAATGAATAAGAAATGTTGACAAGGGATTGGATTGCAACCACAGACATCAGCAAGGACAAAGCCTAGTTTATGAGCACTTTTCATTATAGCTGCAATAAAATACTTGGTTGGAACCTGCTTTTGAATTCCTGGAGCAGGTAGGGCAGTTGCAGAGTTGCTAAGTTCATTTAGTGCTAGCACAGAACTTTGATTGGACAGGCATGTGCATTCTCATTCTGCCAACTCAAAAATGCATAAAAGGTATGGTATCTCATGAGAGGTGGTGAGTTGCAGAAGCTAAGCTGAACTGCACCTGCATTTCAGCGGCCAAAAGCAAGAAACAGAAAAGGCTTAGCTCTGTCGGTGGCTGCTTTCTATTCCTGTGTTGAGAAGCGAGTAACAAGGGTTACTCTAAGAGTTCATTTTATCATACCATCAGGAACAGTTAAGAAGGCTTTTGTGTCCTGGGCTTGCTAATAGACGCTGGACAGTATTCCAATCTGCACAGAAGCGCCACTTGTTCCCTCAAACAAATCTTCCATAGTCTGACACCTTCGTTTGACACACAAAAATGTGCCCTTACCTGTTGATTGGTGCCCTTGCCTGTTGAGGTGCATGGATCCACACCTGACTGAAAGAATGAAGCATCATGGCTGCTGCCAGGGAGAGAAAACAGCAAGGGTCCATTGTGATGTCATCATCCATGTATGCTGAAGGGTTCCATTGTGACACGCTCAGTGTTCCGTGTACTGAGAATTTTTATGGAGGCTGCCATATTTATTTTCTGGGGGCAGCCATTTTGATTTGCAGTTAAACACAGCTGTCATTTCAATGAATAAGAAATGTTGACAAGGGATTGGATTGCAACAACAGGCGTCAGCAAGGACAAAGCCCTAGTTTATGAGCACTTTTCATTATAGCTGCAATAAAATACTTGGTTGGAACCTGCTTTTGAATTCCTGGAGCAGGTAGGGCAGTTGCAGAGTTGCTAAGTTCATTTAGTGCTAGCACAGAACTTTGATTGGACAGGCATGTGCATTCTCATTCTGACAACTCCAAAAATGCATAAAAGGTATGGTATCTCATGAGAGGTGGTGAGTTGCAGAAGCTAAGCTGAACTGCACCTGCATTTCAGCTGCCAAAAAGCAAGAAACAGAAAAGGCTTAGCTCTGTCGGTGGCCGCTTTCTATTCCTGTGTTGAGAAGCGAGTAACAAGGGTTACTCTAAGAGTTCATTTTCCATACCATCAGGAACAGTTAAGAAGGCTTTTGTGTCCTGGGCTTGCTAATAGACGCTGGACAGTATTTTAATCTGCACAGAAGCGCCACTTGTTCCCTCAAACAAATCTTCCATAATCTGACACCTTCGTTTGACACACAAAAACGTGCCCTTACCTGTTGATTGGTGCCCTTGCCTGTTGAGGTGCATGGATCCACACCTGACTGAAGAATGAAGCATCATGGCTGCTGCCAGGGAGGAAAACAGCAAGGGTCCATTGTGATGTCATCATCCATGTATGCTGAAGGGTTCCATTGTGACACGCTCAGTGTTCCGTGTACTGAGAATTTTTATGGAGGCTGCCATATTTATTTTCTGGGGCAGCCATTTTGATTTGCAGTTAAACACAGCTGTCATTTCAATGAATAAGAAATGTTGACAAGGGATTGGATTGCAACCACAGAGCGTCAGCAAGGACAAAGCCTAGTTTATGAGCACTTTTCATTATAGCTGCAATAAAATACTTAGGTTGGAACCTGCTTTTGAATTCCTGGAGCAGGTAGGGAAGTTGCAGAGTTGCTAAGTTCATTTAGTGCTAGCACAGAACTTTGATTGGACAGGCATGTGCATTCTCATTCTGACAACTCCAAAAATGCATCAAAGGTATGGTATCTCATGAGAGGTGGTGAGTTGCAGAAGCTAAGCTGAACTGCACCTGCATTTCAGCGGCCAAAAAGCAAGAAACAGAAAGGCTTAGCTCTGTCGGTGGCCACTTTCTATTCCTGTGTTGAGAAACGAGTAACAAGGGTTACTCTAAGAGTTCATTTTCCATACCATCAGGAACAGTTAAGAAGGCTTTTGTGTCCTGGGCTTGCTAATAGACGCTGGACAGTATTTTAATCTGCACAGAAGCGCCACTTGTTCCCTCAAACAAATCTTCTATAATCTGACACCTTCGTTTGACACACAAAAACGTGCCCTTACCTGTTGATTGGTGCCCTTGCCTGTTGAGGTGCATGGATCCACACCTGACTGAAGAATGAAGCATCATGGCTGCTGCCAGGGAGGAAAACAGCAAGGGTCCATTGTGATGTCATCATCCATGTATGCTGAAGGGTTCCATTGTGACACGCTCAGTGTTCCGTGCACTGAAATTTTTATGGAGGCTGCCATATTTATTTTCTGGGGGCAGCCATTTTGATTTGCAGTTAAACACAGCTGTCATTTCAATGAATATGAAATGTTGACAAGGGATTGGATTGCAACCACAGACGTCAGCAAGGACAAAGCCTAGTTTATGAGCACTTTTCATTATAGCTGCAATAAAATACTTGGTTGGAACCTGCTTTTGAATTCCTGGAGCAGGTAGGGCAGTTGCAGAGGTGCTAGATTTATTTAGTGCTAGCACAGAACTTTGATTGGACAGGCATGTGCATTCTCATTCTGACAACTCCAAAAATGCATAAAAGGTATGGTATCTCATGAGAGGTGGTGAGTTGCAGAAGCTAAGCTGAACTGCACCTGCATTTCAGCGGCCAAAAAGCAAGAAACAGAAAAGGCTTAGCTCTGTCGGTTGCCGCTTTCTATTCCTGTGTTGAGAAAGCAAGTAACAAGAGTTACTCTAAGAGTTCATTTTTCCATACCATCAGGAACAGTTAAGAAGGCTTTTGTGTCCTGGGCTTGCTAATAGACGCTGGACAGTATTTTAATCTGCACAGAAGCGCCACTTGTTCCCTCAAACAAATCTTCTATAATCTGACACCTTCGTTTGACACACAAAAACGTGCCCTTACCTGTTGATTGGTGCCCTTGCCTGTTGAGGTGCATGGATCCACACCTGACTGAAGAATGAAGCATCATGGCTGCTGCCAGGGAGGAAAACAGCAAGGGTCCATTGTGATGTCATCATCCATGTATGCTGAAGGGTTCCATTGTGACACGCTCAGTGTTCCGTGTACTGAAATTTTTATGGAGGCTGCCATATTTATTTTCTGGGGGCAGCCATTTTGATTTGCAGTTAAACACAGCTGTCATTTCAATGAATAAGAAATGTTGACAAGGGATTGGATTGCAACAACAGACGTCAGCAAGGACAAAGCCTAGTTTATGAGCACTTTTCATTATAGCTGCAATTAAATACTTGGTTGGAACCTGCTTTTGAATTCCTGGAGCAGGTAGGGCAGTTGCAGAGGTGCTAAATTTATTTAGTGCTAGCACAGAACTTTGATTGGACAGGCATGTGCATTCTCATTCTGCCAACTCCAAAAATGCATAAAAGGTATGGTATCTCATGAGAGGTGGTGAGTTGCAGAAGCTAAGCTGAACTGCACCTGCATTTCAGCGGCCAAAAGCAAGAAACAGAAAAGGCTTAGCTCTGTCGGTGGCCGCTTTCTATTCCTGTGTTGAGAAAGCGAGTAACAAGGGTTACTCTAAGAGTTCATTTTCCATACCATCAGGAACAGTTAAGAAGGCTTATGTGTCCTGGGCTTGCTAATAGACGCTGGACAGTAATTTAATCTGCACAGAAGCGCCACTTGTTCCCTCAAACAAATCTTCCATAATCTGACACCTTCGTTTGACACACAAAAACGTGCCCTTACCTGTTGATTGGTGCCCTTGCCTGTTGAGGTGCATGGATCCACACCTGACTGAAGAATGAAGCATCATGGCTGCTGCCAGGGAGGAAAACAGCAAGGGTCCATTGTGATGTCATCATCCATGTATGCTGAAGGGTTCCATTGTGACACGCTCAGTGTTCCGTGCACTGAAATTTTTATGGAGGCTGCCATATTTATTTTCTGGGGGCAGCCATTTTGATTTGCAGTTAAACACAGCTGTCATTTCAATGAATAAGAAATGTTGACAAGGATTGGATTGCAACAACAGACGTCAGCAAGGACAAAGCCTAGTTTATGAGCACTTTTCATTATAGCTGCAATAAAATACTTGGTTGGAACCTGCTTTTGAATTCCTGGAGCAGGTAGGGCAGTTGCAGAGGTGCTAAATTTATTTAGTGCTAGCACAGAACTTTGATTGGACAGGCATGTGCATTCTCATTCTGACAACTCCAAAAATGCATAAAAGGTATGGTATCTCATGAGAGGTGGTGAGTTGCAGAAGCTAAGCTGAACTGCACCTGCATTTCAGCGGCCAAAAAGCAAGAAACAGAAAAGGCTTAGCTCTGTCGGTGGCCGCTTTCTATTCCTGTGTTGAAAGCGAGTAACAAGGGTTACTCTAAGAGTTCATTTTTCCATACCATCAGGAACAGTTAAGAAGGCTTTTGTGTCCTGGGCTTGCTAATAGACGCTGGACAGTATATTAATCTGCACAGAAGCGCCACTTGTTCCCTCAAACAAATCTTCTATAATCTGACACCTTCGTTTGACACACAAAAACGTGCCCTTACCTGTTGATTGGTGCCCTTGCCTGTTGAGGTGCATGGATCCACACCTGACTGAAGAATGAAGCATCATGGCTGCTTCCAGGGAGGAAAACAGCAAGGGTCCATTTTGATGTCATCATCCATGTATGCTGAAGGGTTCCATTGTGACACGCTCAGTGTTCCGTGTACTGAAATTTTTATGGAGGCTGCCATATTTATTTTCTGGGGGCAGCCATTTTGATTTACAGTTAAACACAGCTGTCAGTTCAATGAATAAGAAATGTTTACAAGGGATTGGATTGCAACAACAGACGTCAGCAAGGACAAAGCCTAGTTTATGAGCACTTTTCATTATAGCTGCAATTAAATACTTGGTTGGAACCTGCTTTTGAATTCCTGGAGCAGGTAGGGCAGTTGCAGAGGTGCTAAATTTATTTAGTGCTAGCACAGAACTTTGATTGGACAGGCATGTGCATTCTCATTCTGCCAACTCCAAAAATGCATAAAAGGTATGGTATCTCATGAGAGGTGGTAAGTTGCAGAAGCTAAGCTGAACTGCACCTGCATTTCAGCGGCCAAAAAGCAAGAAACAGAAAAGGCTTAGCTCTGTCGGTGGCCGCTTTCTATTCCTGTGTTGAGAAGCGAGTAACAAGGGTTACTCTAAGAGTTCATTTTCCATACCATCAGGAACTGTTAAGAAGGCTTATGTGTCCTGGGCTTGCTAATAGACGCTGGACAGTATTTTAATCTGCACAGAAGCGCCACTTGTTCCCTCAAACAAATCTTCCATAATCTGACACCTTCGTTTGACACACAAAAAATGTGCCCTTACCTGTTGATTGGTGCCCTTGCCTGTTGAGGTGCATGGATCCACACCTGACTGAAGAATAAAGCATCATGGCTGCTGCCAGGGAGGAAAACAGCAAGGGTCCATTGTGATGTCATCATCCATGTATGCTGAAGGGTTCCATTGTGACACGCTCAGTGTTCCTTGTACTGAAATTTTTATGGAGGCTGCCATATTTATTTTCTGGGGGCAGCCATTTTGATTTACAGTTAAACACAGCTGTCATTTCAATGAATAAGAAATGTTGACAAGGGATTGGATTGCAACCACAGACATCAGCAAGGACAAAGCCTAGTTTATGAGCACTTTTCATTATAGCTGCAATAAAATACTTGGTTGGAACCTGCTTTAGAATTCCTGGAGCAGGTAGGGCAGTTGCAGAGTTGCTAAGTTCATTTAGTGCTAGCACAGAACTTTGATTGGACAGGCATGTGCATTCTCATTCTGACAACTCCAAAAATGCATAAAGGTATGGTATCTCATGAGAGGTGGTGAGTTGCAGAAGCTAAGCTGAACTGCACCTGCATTTCAGCGGCCAAAAAGCAAGAAACAGAAAGGCTTAGCTCTGTCGGTGGCTGCTTTCTATTCCTGTGTTGAGAAAGCGAGTAACAAGGGTTACTCTAAGAGTTCATTTTATCATACCATCAGGAACAGTTAAGAAGGCTTTTGTGTCCTGGGCTTGCTAATAGACGCTGGACAGTATTCCAATCTGCACAGAAGCGCCACTTGTTCCCTCAAACAAATCTTCCATAGTCTGACACCTTCGTTTGACACACAAAAACGTGCCCTTACCTGTTGATTGGTGCCCTTGCCTGTTGAGGTGCATGGATCCACACCTGACTGAAGAATGAAACATCATGGCTGCTGCCAGGGAGGAAAACAGCAAGGGTCCATTGTGATGTCATCATCCATGTATGCTGAAGGGTTCCATTGTGACACGCTCAGTGTTCCGTGTACTGAAATTTTATGGAGGCTGCCATATTTATTTTCTGGGGGCAGCCATTTTGATTTGCAGTTAAACACAGCTGTCATTTCAATGAATAAGAAATGTTGACAAGGTATTGGATTGCAACAACAGGCGTCAGCAAGGACAAAGCCTAGTTTATGAGCACTTTTCATTATAGCTGCAATAAAATACTTGGTTGGAACCTGCTTTTGAATTCCTGGAGCAGGTAGGGCAGTTGCAGAGGTGCTAAATTTATTTAGTGCTAGCACAGAACTTTAATTGGACAGGCATGTGCATTCTCATTCTGCCAACTCCAAAAATGCATAAAAGGTATGGTATCTCATGAGAGGTGGTGAGTTGCAGAAGCTAAGCTGAACTGCACCTGCATTTCAGCGGCCAAAAAGCAAGAAACAGAAAAGGCTTAGCTCTGTCGGTGGCTGCTTTCTATTCCTGTGTTGAGAAAGCGAGTAACAAGGGTTACTCTAAGAGTTAATTTTCCATACCATCAGGAACAGTTAAGAAGGCTTTTGTGTCCTGGGCTTGCTAATAGACGCTGGAAAGTATTTTAATCTGCACAGAAGCGCCACTTGTTCCCTCAAACAAATCTTCCATAATCTGACACCTTCATTTGACACACAAAAACGTGCCATTACCTGTTGATTGGTGCCCTTGCCTGTTGAGGTGCATGGATCCACACCTGACTGAAGAATGAAGCATCATGGCTGCTGCCAGGGAGGAAAACAGCAAGGGTCCATTGTGATGTCATCATCCATGTATGCTGAAGGGTTCCATTGTGACACGATCAGTGTTCCTTGTACTGAAATTTTTATGGAGGCTGCCATATTTATTTTCTGGGGGCAGCCATTTTGATTTGCAGTTAAACACAGCTGTCATTTCAATGAATAAGAAATGTTGACAAGGGATTGGATTGCAACCACAGACGTCAGCAAGGACAAAGCCTAGTTTATGAGCACTTTTCATTATAGCTGCAATAAAATACTTGGGTGGAGCCTGCTTTTGAATTCCTGGAGCAGGTAGGAAGTTGCAGAGTTGCTAAGTTCATTTAGTGCTAGCACAGAACTTTGATTGGACAGGCATGTGCATTCTCATTCTGACAACTCCAAAAATGCATAAAAGGTATGGTATCTCATGAGAGGTGGTGAGTTGCAGAAGCTAAGCTGAACTGCACCTGCATTTCAGCGGCCAAAAAGCAAGAAACAGAAAAGGCTTAGCTCTGCCGGTGGCCGCTTTCTATTCCTGTGTTGAGAAAGCGAGTAACAAGGGTTACTCTAAGAGTTCATTTTTCCATACCATCAGAAAGAGTTAAGAAGGCTTTTGTGTCCTGGGCTTGCTAATAGACGCTGGACAGTATTTTAATCTGCACAGAAGCGCCACTTGTTACCTCAAACAAATCTTCCATAATCTTACACCTTCGTTTGACACACACAAACGTGCCCTTACCTGTTGATTGGTGCCCTTGCCTGTTGAGGTGCATGGATCCACACCTGACTGAAGAATGAAGCATCATGGCTGCTGCCAGGGAGGAAAACAGCAAGGGTCCATTGTGATGTCATCATCCATGTATGCTGAAGGGTTCCATTGTGACACGCTCAGTGTTCCTTGTACTGAAATTTTTATGGAGGCTGCCATATTTATTTTCTGGGGGCAGCCATTTTGATTTGCAGTTAAACACAGCTGTCATTTCAATAAATAAGAAATGTTGACAAGGGATTGGATTGCAACCACAGACGTCAGCAAGGACAAAGCCTAGTTTATGAGCGCTTTTCTTTATAGCTGCAATAAAATACTTGGTTGGAACCTGCTTTTGAATTCCTGGAGCAGGTAGGGAAGTTGCAGAGTTGCTAAGTTCATTTAGTGCTAGCACAGAACTTTGATTGGACAGGCATGTGCATTCTCATTCTGACAACTCCAAAAATGCATCAAAGGTATGGTATCTCACGAGAGGTGGTGAGTTGCAGAAGCTAAGCTGAACTGCACCTGCATTTCAGCGGCCAAAAAGCAAGAAACAGAAAAGGCTTAGCTCTGTCGGTGGCCGCTTTCTATTCCTGTGTTGAGAAAGCGAGTAACAAGGGTTACTCTAAGAGTTCATTTTTCCATACCATCAGGAACAGTTAAGAAGGCTTTTGTGTCTTGGGCTTGCTAATAGACGCTGGACAGTATTCCAATCTGCACAGAAGCGCCACTTGTTCCCTCAAACAAATCTTCCATAGTCTGACACCTTCGTTTGACACACAAAAACGTGCCCTTACCTGTTGATTGGTGCCCTTGCCTGTTGAGGTGCATGGATCCACACCTGACTGAAGAATGAAGCATCATGGCTGCTGCCAGGGAGGAAAACAGCAAGGGTCCATTGTGATGTCATCATCCATGTATGCTGAAGGGTTCCATTGTGACACGCTCAGTGTTCCTTGTACTCAAATTTTTATGGAGGCTGCCATATTTATTTTCTGGGGGCAGCCATTTTGATTTGCAGTTAAACACAGCTGTCATTTCAATGAATAAGAAATGTTGACAAGGGATTGGATTGCAACCACAGACGTCAGCAAGGACAAAGCCTAGTTTATGAGCACTTTTCATTATAGCTGCAATAAAATACTTGGTTGGAACCTGCTTTTGAATTCCTGGAGCAGGTAGGGAAGTTGCAGAGTTGCTAAGTTCATTTAGTGGTAGCACAGAACTTTGATTGGACAGGCATGTGCATTCTCATTCTGCCAACTCCAAAAATGCATCAAAGGTATGGTATCTCATGAGAGGTGGTGAGTTGCAGAAGCTAAGCTGAACTGCACCTGCATTTCAGCGGCCAAAAAGCAAGAAACAGAAAAGGCTTAGCTCTGTCGGTGGCCGCTTTCTATTCCTGTGTTGAGAAAGCGAGTAACAAGGGTTACTCTAAGAGTTCATTTTTCATTACCATCAGGAACAGTTAAGAAGGCTTTTGTGTCCTGGGCTTGCTAATAGACGCTGGACAGTATTTTAATCTGCACAGAAGCGCCACTTGTTCCCTCAAACAAATCTTCCATAATCTGACACCTTCGTTTGACACACAAAAACGTGCCTTTACCTGTTGATTGGTGCCCTTGCCTGTTGAGGTGCATGGATCCACACCTGACTGAAGAATCAAGCATCATGGCTGCTGCCAGGGAGGAAAACAGCAAGGGTCCATTGTGATGTCATCATCCATGTATGCTGAAGGGTTCCAGTGTGACACGCTCAGTGTTCCTTGTACTGAAATTTTTATGGAGGCTGCCATATTTATTTTCTGGGGGCAGCCATTTTGATTTGCAGTTAAACACAGCTGTCAAAAAATTCAATAAAAATCTATTGTTCAAAAAAAAAAAAAAACACAGCTGTCATTTCAATGAATAAGAAATGTTGACAAGGGATTGGATTGCAACCACAGACGTCAGCAAGGACAAAGCCTAGTTTATGAGCACTTTTCATTATAGCTGCAATAAAATAATTGGGTGGAACCTGCTTTTGAATTCCTGGAGCAGGTAGGAAGTTGCAGAGTTGCTAAGTTCATTTAGTGCTAGCACAGAACTTTGATTGGACAGGCATGTGCATTCTCATTCTGCCAACTCCAAAAATGCATCAAAGGTATGGTATCTCATGAGAGGTGGTGAGTTGCAGAAGCTAAGCTGAACTGCACCTGCATTTCAGCGGCCAAAAAGCAAGAAACAGAAAAGGCTTAGCTCTGTCGGTGGCCGCTTTCTATTCCTGTGTTGAGAAAGCGAGTAACAAGGGTTACTCTAAGAGTTCATTTTTCCATACCATCAGGAACAGTTAAGAAGGCTTTTGTGTCCTGGGCTTGCTAATAGACGCTGGACAGTATTTTAATCTGCACAGAAGCGCCACTTGTTCCCTCAAACAAATCTTCTATAATCTGACACCTTCGTTTGACACACAAAAACGTGCCCTTACCTGTTGATTGGTGCCCTTGCCTGTTGAGGTGCATGGATCCACACCTGACTGAAGAATAAAGCATCATGGCTGCTGCCAGGGAGGAAAACAGCAAGGGTCCATTGTGATGTCATCATCCATGTATGCTGATGGGTTCCATTGTGACACGCTCAGTGTTCCTTGTACTGAAATTTTTATGGAGGCTGCCATATTTATTTTCTGGGGGCAGCCATTTTGATTTGCAGTTAAACACAGCTGTCATTTCAATAAATAAGAAATGTTGACAAGGGATTGGATTGCAACCACAGACGTCAGCAAGGACAAAGCCTAGTTTATGAGCACTTTTCATTATAGCTGCAATAAAATACTTGGTTGGAACCTGCTTTTGAATTCCTGGAGCAGGTAGGGCAGTTGCAGAGTTGCTAAGTTCATTTAGTGTTAGCACAGAACTTTGATTGGACAGGCATGTGCATTCTCATTCTGCCAACTCCAAAAATGTATAAAAGGTATGGTATCTCATGAGAGGTGGTGAGTTGCAGAAGCTAAGCTGAACCGCACCTGCATTTCAGCGGCCAAAAAGCAAGAAACAGAAAAGGCTTAGCTCTGTCTGTGGCTGCTTTCTATTCCTGTGTTGAGAAAGCGAGTAACAAGGGTTACTCTAAGAGTGCATTTTATCATACCATCAGGAACAGTTAAGAAGGCTTTTGTGTCCTGGGCTTGCTAATAGACGCTGGACAGTATTCCAATCTGCACAGAAGCGCCACTTGTTCCCTCAAACAAATCTTCCATAGTCTGACACCTTCGTTTGACACACAAAAACGTGCCCTTACCTGTTGATTGGTGCCCTTGCCTGTTGAGGTGCATGGATCCACACCTGACTGAAGAATGAAGCATCATGGCTGCTGCCAGGGAGGAAAACATCAAGGGTCCATTGTGATGTCATCATCCATGTATGCTGAAGGGTTCCATTGTGACACGCTCAGTGTTCCGTGTACTGAAATTTTTATAGAGGCTGCCATATTTATTTTCTGGGGGCAGCCATTTTGATTTGCAGTTAAACACAGCTGTCATTTCAATGAATAAGAAATGTTGACAAGGGATTGGATTGCAACAACAGACGTCAGCAAGGACAAAGCCTAGTTTATGAGCACTTTTCATTATAGCTGCAATAAAATACTTGGTTGGAACCTGCTTTTGAATTCCTGGAGCAGGTAGGGCAGTTGCAGAGTTGCAGAGTTGCTAAGTTCATTTAGTGCTAGCACAGAACTTTGTTGGACAGGCATGTGTATTCTCATTCTGACAACTCCAAAAATGCATCAAAGGTATGTTATCTCATGAGAGGTGGTGAGTTGCAGAAGCTAAGCTGAACTGCACCTGCATTTCAGCGGCCAAAAAGCAAGAAACAGAGAAGGCTTAGCTCTGTCGGTGGCCGCTTTCTATTCCTGTGTTGAGAAAGCGAGTAACAAGCGTTACTATAAGAGTTCATTTTTCCATACCATCAGGAACAGTTAAGAAGGCTTTGGTGTCCTGGGCTTGCTAATAGACGCTGGACAGTAATTTAATCTGCACAGAAGCGCCACTTGTTCCCTCAAACAAATCTTCCATAATCTGACACCTTCGTTTGACACACAAAAACGTGCCCTTACCTGTTGATTGGTGCCCTTGCCTGTTGAGGTGCATGGATCCACACCTGACTGAAGAATGAAGCATCATGGCTGCTGCCAGGGAGGAAAACAGCAAGGGTCCATTGTGATGTCATTATCCATGTATGATGAAGGGTTCCATTGTGACACGCTCAGTGTTCCGTGTACTGAAATTTTTATGGAGGCTGCCATATTTATTTTCTGGGGGCAGCCATTTTGATTTGCAGTTAAACACAGCTGTCATTTCAATGAATAAGAAATGTTGACAAGGGATTGGATTGCAAAAACAGTTGTCAGCAAGGACAAAGCCTAGTTTATGAGCACTTTTCATTATAGCTGCAATAAAATACTTGGTTGGAACCTGCTTTTGAATTCCTGGAGCAGGTAGGGCAGTTGCAGAGTTGCTAAGTTCATTTAGTGCTAGCACAGAACTTTGATTGGACAGGCATGTGCATTCTCATTCTGACAACTCCAAAAATGCATCAAAGGTATGGTATCTCATGAGAGGTGGTGAGTTGCAGAAGCTAAGCTGAACTGCACCTGCATTTCAGCTGCCAAAAAGCAAGAAACAGAAAAGGCTTAGCTCTGTCGGTGGCCACTTTCAATTCCTGTGTTGAGAAGCGAGTAACGAGGGTTACTCTGAGAGTTCATTTTTCCATACCATCAGGAACAGTTAAGAAGGCTTTTGTGTCCTGGGCTTGCTAATAGACGCTGGACAGTATTTTAATCTGCACAGAAGCGCCACTTGTTCCCTCAAACAAATCT
Organism: Bufotes viridis; assembly: GCA_033119425.1. NCBI lineage: Eukaryota > Metazoa > Chordata > Amphibia > Anura > Bufonidae > Bufotes > Bufotes viridis. Next base: position 11,007 of record JAKVIS010002268.1, on the reverse strand, counting down.
TCCATAATCTGACACCTTCGTTTGACACACAAAAACGTGCCCTTACCTGTTGATTGGTGCCCTTGCCTGTTGAGGTGCATGGATCCACACCTGACTGAAGAATCAAGCATCATGGCTGCTGCCAGGGAGGAAAACAGCAAGGGTCCATTGTGATGTCATCATCCATGTATGCTGAAGGGTTCCATTGTGACACGCTCAGTGTTCCGTGTACTGAAATTTTTATGGAGGCTGCCATATTTATTTTCTGGGGGCAGCCATTTTGATTTACAGTTAAACACAGCTGTCATTTCAATGAATAAGAAATGTTGACAAGGGATTGGATTGCAACAAGAGACGTCAGCAAGGACAAAGCCTAGTTTATGAGCACTTTTCATTATAGCTGCAATAAAATACTTGGTTGGAACCTGCTTTTGAATTCCTGGAGCAGGTAGGGCAGTTGCAGAGTTGCTAAGTTCATTTAGTGCTAGCACAGAACTTTGATTGGACAGGCATGTGCATTCTCATTCTGACAACTCCAAAAATGCATCAAAGGTATGGTATCTCATGAGAGGTGGTGAGTTGCAGAAGCTAAGCTGAACTGCACCTGCATTTCAGCTGCCAAAAAGCAAGAAACAGAAAAGGCTTAGCTCTGTCGGTGGCCACTTTCTATTCCTGTGTTGAGAGCGAGTAACAAGGGTTACTCTAAGAGTTCATTTTTCCATACAATCAGGAACAGTTAAGAAGGCTTTTGTGTCCTGGGCTTGCTAATAGACGCTGGACAGTATTTTAATCTGCACAGAAGCGCCACTTGTTCCCTCAAACAAATCTTCCATAATCTGACACCTTCGTTTGACACACAAAAACGTGCCCTTACCTGTTGATTGGTGCCCTTGCCTGTTGAGGTGCATGGATCCACACCTGACTGAAGAATGAAGCATCATGGCTGCTGCCAGGGAGGAAAACAGCAAGGGTCCATTGTGATGTCATCATCCATGTATGCTGAAGGGTTCCATTGTGACACGCTCAGTGTTCCGTGTACTGAAATTTTTATGGAGGCTGCCATATTTATTTTCTGGGGGCAGCCATTTTGATTTGCAGTTAAACACAGCTGTCATTTCAATGAATAAGAAATGTTGACAAGGGATTGGATTGCAACAACAGACGTCAGCAAGGACAAAGCCTAGTTTATGAGCACTTTTCATTATTGCTGCAATAAAATACTTGGTTGGAACCTGCTTTTGAATTCCTGGAGCAGGTAGGGCAGTTGCAGAGGTGCTAAATTTATTTAGTGCTAGCACAGAACTTTGATTGGACAGGCATGTGCATTCTCATTCTGCCAAACTCCAAAAATGCATAAAAGGTATGGTATCTCATGAGAGGTGGTGAGTTGCAGAAGCTAAGCTGAACTGCACCTGCATTTCAGCGGCCAAAAAGCAAGAAACAGAAAAGGCTTAGCTCTGTCGGTGGCCACTTTCTATTCCTGTGTTGAGAAAGCGAGTAACAAGGGTTACTCTAGGAGTTCATTTTTCCATACAATCAGAAACAGTTAAGAAGGCATTTGTGTCCTGGGCTTGCTAATAGACACTGGACAGTAATTTAATCTGCACAGAAGCGCCACTTGTTCCCTCAAACAAATCTTCCATAATCTGACACCTTCGTTTGACACACAAAAACGTGCCCTTACCTGTTGATTGGTGCCCTTGCCTGTTGAGGTGCATGGATCCACACCTGACTGAAGAATGAAGCATCATGGCTGCTGCCAGGGAGGAAAACAGCAAGGGTCCATTGTGATGTCATCATCCATGTATGCTGAAGGGTTCCATTGTGACACGCAAAGTGTTCGGTGTACTGAAATTTTTATGGAGGCTGCCATATTTACTTTCTGGGGGCAGCCATTTTGATTTGCAGTTAAACTCAGCTGTCATTTCAATGAATAAGAAATGTTGACAAGGGTTGGATTGCAACAACAGGCGTCAGCAAGGACAAAGCCTAGTTTATGAACACTTTTCATTATAGCTGCAATAAAATACTTGGTTGGAACCTGCTTTTGAATTCCTGGAGCAGGTAAGGCAGTTGCAGAGTTGCTAAGTTCATTTAGTGCTAGCACAGAACTTTGATTGGACAGGCATGTGCATTCTCATTCTGACAACTCCAAAAATGCATCAAAGGTATGGTATCTCATGAGAGGTGGTGAGTTGCAGAAGCTAAGCTGAACTGCACCTGCATTTCAGCGGCCAAAAAGCAAGAAACAGAAAAGGCTTAGCTCTGTCGGTGGCCGCTTTCTATTCCTGTGTTGAGAAGCGAGTAACAAGGGTTACTCTAAGAGTTCATTTTTCCATACCATCAGGAACAGTTAAGAAGGCTTTTGTGTCCTGGGCTTGCTAATAGACGCTGGACAGTATTTTTAATCTGCACAGAAGCGCCACTTGTTCCCTCAAACAAATCTTCCATAATCTGACACCTTCGTTTGACACACAAAAACGTGCCCTTACCTGTTGATTGGTGCCCTTGCCTGTTGAGGTGCATGGATCCACACCTGACTGAAGAATGAAGCATCATGGCTGCTTCCAGGGAGGAAAACAGCAAGGGTCCATTGTGATGTCATCATCCATGTATGCTGAAGGGTTCCATTGTGACACGCTCAGTGTTCCGTGTACTGAAATTTTTATGGAGGCTGCCATATTTATTTTCTGGGGGCAGCCATTTTGATTTGCAGTTAAACACAGCTGTCAGTTCAATGAATAAGAAATGTTTACAAGGGATTGGATTGCAACAACAGACGTCAGCAAGGACAAAGCCTAGTTTATGAGCACTTTTCATTATAGCTGCAATTAAATACTTGGTTGGAACCTGCTTTTGAATTCCTGGAGCAGGTAGGGCAGTTGCAGAGGTGCTAAATTTATTTAGTGCTAGCACAGAACTTTGATTGGACAGGCATGTGCATTCTCATTCTGCCAACTCCAAAAATGCATAAAAGGTATGGTATCTCATGAGAGGTGGTGAGTTGCAGAAGCTAAGCTGAACTGCACCTGCATTTCAGCGGCCAAAAAGCAAGAAACAGAAAAGGCTTAGCTCTGTCGGTGGCCGCTTTCTATTCCTGTGTTGAGAAAGCGAGTAACAAGGGTTACTCTAAGAGTTCATTTTTCCATACCATCAGGAACTGTTAAGAAGGCTTATGTGTCCTGGGCTTGCTAATAGGCGCTGGACAGTATTTTAATCTGCACAGAAGCGCCACTTGTTCCCTCAAACAAATCTTCCATAATCTGACACCTTCGTTTGACACACAAAAAATGTGCCCTTACCTGTTGATTGGTGCCCTTGCCTGTTGAGGTGCATGGATCCACACCTGACTGAAGAATAAAGCATCATGGCTGCTGCCAGGGAGGAAAACAGCAAGGGTCCATTGTGATGTCATCATCCATGTATGCTGAAGGGTTCCATTGTGACACGCTCAGTGTTCCTTGTACTGAAATTTTTATGGAGGCTGCCATATTTATTTTCTGGGGGCAGCCATTTTGATTTACAGTTAAACACAGCTGTCATTTCAATGAATAAGAAATGTTGACAAGGGATTGGATTGCAACCACAGACATCAGCAAGGACAAAGCCTAGTTTATGAGCACTTTTCATTATAGCTGCAATAAAATACTTGGTTGGAACCTGCTTTTGAATTCCTGGAGCAGGTAGGGCAGTTGCAGAGTTGCTAAGTTCATTTAGTGCTAGCACAGAACTTTGATTGGACAGGCATGTGCATTCTCATTCTGACAACTCCAAAAATGCATAAAAGGTATGGTATCTCATGAGAGGTGGTGAGTTGCAGAAGCTAAGCTGAACTGCACCTGCATTTCAGCTGACCAAAAAGCAAGAAACATAAAGGCTTAGCTCTGTCGGTGGCTGCTTTCTATTCCTGTGTTGAGAAAGCGAGTAACAAGGGTTACTCTAAGAGTTCATTTTATCATACCATCAGGAACAGTTAAGAAGGCTTTTGTGTCCTGGGCTTGCTAATAGACGCTGGACAGTATTCCAATCTGCACAGAAGCGCCACTTGTTCCCTCAAACAAATCTTCCATAGTCTGACACCTTCGTTTGACACACAAAAACGTGCCCTTACCTGTTGATTGGTGCCCTTGCCTGTTGAGGTGCATGGATCCACACCTGACTGAAGAATGAAACATCATGGCTGCTGCCAGGGAGGAAAACATCAAGGGTCCATTGTGATGTCATCATCCATGTATGCTGAAGGGTTCCATTGTGACACGCTCAGTGTTCCGTGTACTGAAATTTTTATGGAGGCTGCCATATTTATTTTCTGGGGGCAGCCATTTTGATTTGCAGTTAAACACAGCTGTCATTTCAATGAATAAGAAATGTTGACAAGGGATTGGATTGCAACAACAGACGTCAGCAAGGACAAAGCCTAGTTTATGAGCACTTTTCATTATAGCTGCAATAAAATACTTGGTTGGAACCTGCTTTTGAATTCCTGGAGCAGGTAGGGCAGTTGCAGAGTTGCTAAGTTCATTTAGTGCTAGCACAGAACTTTGATTGGACAGGCATGTGCATTCTCATTCTGACCAACTCCAAAAATGCATAAAAGGTATGGTATCTCATGAGAGGTGGTGAGTTGCAGAAGCTAAGCTGAACTGCACCTGCATTTCAGCGGCCAAAAAGCAAGAAACAGAAAAGGCTTAGCTCTGTCGGTGGCTGCTTTCTATTCCTGTGTTGAGAAAGCGAGTAACAAGGGTTACTCTAAGAGTTCATTTATCCATACCATCAGGAACAGTTAAGAAGGCTTTTGTGTCCTGGGCTTGCTAATAGACGCTGGACAGTATTTTAATCTGCACAGAAGCGCCACTTGTTCCCTCAAACAAATCTTCCATAATCTGACACCTTCGCTTGACACACAAAAACGTGCCCTTACCTGTTGATTGGTGCCCTTGCCTGTTGAGGTGCATGGATCCACACCTGACTGAAGAATGAAGCATCATGGCTGCTGCCAGGGAGGAAAACAGCAAGGGTCCATTGTGATGTCATCATCCATGTATGCTGAAGGGTTCCATTGTGACACGCTCAGTGTTCCGTGTACTGAAATTTTTATGGAGGCTGCCATATTTATTTTCTGGGGGCAGCCATTTTGATTTGCAGTTAAACACAGCTGTCATTTCAATGAATAAGAAATGTTGACAAGGGATTGGATTGCAACCACAGACATCAGCAAGGACAAAGCCTAGTTTATGAGCACTTTTCATTATAGCTGCAATAAAATACTTGGTTGGAACCTGCTTTAGAATTCCTGGAGCAGGTAGGGCAGTTGCAGAGTTGCTAAGTTCATTTAGTGCTAGCACAGAACTTTGATTGGACAGGCATGTGCATTCTCATTCTGACAACTCCAAAAATGCATAAAAGGTATGGTATCTCATGAGAGGTGGTGAGTTGCAGAAGCTAAGCTGAACTGCACCTGCATTTCAGCGGCCAAAAAGCAAGAAACATAAAAGGCTTAGCTCTGTCGGTGGCTGCTTTCTATTCCTGTGTTGAGAAAGCGAGTAACAAGGGTTACTCTAAGAGTTCATTTTATCATACCATCAGGAACAGTTAAGAAGGCTTTTGTGTCCTGGGCTTGCTAATAGACGCTGGACAGTATTCCAATCTGCACAGAAGCGCCACTTGTTCCCTCAAACAAATCTTCCATAGTCTGACACCTTCGTTTGACACACAAAAACGTGCCCTTACCTGTTGATTGGTGCCCTTGCCTGTTGAGGTGCATGGATCCACACCTGACTGAAGAATGAAACATCATGGCTGCTGCCAGGGAGGAAAACATCAAGGGTCCATTGTGATGTCATCATCCATGTATGCTGAAGGGTTCCATTGTGACACGCTCAGTGTTCCGTGTACTGAAATTTTTATGGAGGCTGCCATATTTATTTTCTGGGGGCAGCCATTTTGATTTGCAGTTAAACACAGCTGTCACTTCAATGAATAAGAAATGTTGACAAGGTATTGGATTGCAACAACAGACGTCAGCAAGGACAAAGCCTAGTTTATGAGCACTTTTCATTATAGCTGCAATAAAATACTTGGTTGGAACCTGCTTTTGAATTCCTGGAGCAGGTAGGGCAGTTGCAGAGGTGCTAAATTTATTTAGTGCTAGCACAGAACTTTAATTGGACAGGCATGTGCATTCTCATTCTGCCAACTCCAAAAATGCATAAAAGGTATGGTATCTCATGAGAGGTGGTGAGTTGCAGAAGCTAAGCTGAACTGCACCTGCATTTCAGCGGCCAAAAGCAAGAAACAGAAAAGGCTTAGCTCTGTCGGTGGCCGCTTTCTATTCCTGTGTTGAGAAAGCGAGTAACAAGGGTTACTCTAAGAGTTAATTTTTCCATACCATCAGGAACAGTTAAGAAGGCTTTTGTGTCCTGGGCTTGCTAATAGACGCTGGAAAGTATTTTAATCTGCACAGAAGCGCCACTTGTTCCCTCAAACAAATCTTCCATAATCTGACACCTTCATTTGACACACAAAAACGTGCCATTACCTGTTGATTGGTGCCCTTGCCTGTTGAGGTGCATGGATCCACACCTGACTGAAGAATGAAGCATCATGGCTGCTGCCAGGGAGGAAAACAGCAAGGGTCCATTGTGATGTCATCATCCATGTATGCTGAAGGGTTCCATTGTGACACGCTCAGTGTTCCTTGTACTGAAATTTTTATGGAGGCTGCCATATTTATTTTCTGGGGGCAGCCATTTTGATTTGCAGTTAAACACAGCTGTCATTTCAATGAATAAGAAATGTTGACAAGGGATTGGATTGCAACCACAGACGTCAGCAAGGACAAAGCCTAGTTTATAAGCACTTTTCATTATAGCTGCAATAAAATAATTGGGTGGAACCTGCTTTTGAATTCCTGGAGCAGGTAGGAAGTTGCAGAGTTGCTAAGTTCATTTAGTGCTAGCACAGAACTTTGATTGGACAGGCATGTGCATTCTCATTCTGCCAACTCCAAAAATGCATAAAAGGTATGGTATCTCATGAGAGGTGGTGAGTTGCAGAAGCTAAGCTGAACTGCACCTGCATTTCAGCTGCCAAAAAGCAAGAAACAGAAAAGGCTTAGCTCTGACGGTGGCCGCTTTCTATTCCTGTGTTGAGAAAGCGAGTAACAAGGGTTACTCTAAGAGTTCATTTTTCCATACCATCAGAAAGAGTTAAGAAGGCTTTTGTGTCCTGGGCTTGCTAATAGACGCTGGACAGTATTTTAATCTGCACAGAAGCGCCACTTGTTCCCTCAAACAAATCTTCCATAATCTTACACCTTCGTTTGACACACAAAAACGTGCCCTTACCTGTTGATTGGTGCCCTTGCCTGTTGAGGTGCATGGATCCACACCTGACTGAAGAATGAAGCATCATGGCTGCTGCCAGGGAGGAAAACAGCAAGGGTACATTGTGATGTCATCATCCATGTATGCTGAAGGGTTCCATTGTGACACGCTCAGTGTTCCGTGTACTGAAATTTTTATGGAGGCTGCCATATTTATTTTCTGGGGGCAGCCATTTTGATTTGCAGTTAAACACAGCTGTCATTTCAATGAATAAGAAATGTTGACAAGGGATTGGATTGCAAAAACAGTTGTCAGCAAGGACAAAGCCTAGTTTATGAGCACTTTTCATTATAGCTGCAATAAAATACTTGGTTGGAACCTGCTTTTGAATTCCTGGAGCAGGTAGGGCAGTTGCAGAGTTGCTAAGTTCATTTAGTGCTAGCACAGAACTTTGATTGGACAGGCATGTGCATTCTCATTCTGACAACTCCAAAAATGCATCAAAGGTATGGTATCTCATGAGAGGTGGTGAGTTGCAGAAGCTAAGCTGAACTGCACCTGCATTTCAGCTGCCAAAAAGCAAGAAACAGAAAAGGCTTAGCTCTGTCGGTGGCCACTTTCAATTCCTGTGTTGAGAAAGCGAGTAACGAGGGTTACTCTGAGAGTTCATTTTTCCATACCTTCAGGAACAGTTAAGAAGGCTTTTGTGTCCTGGGCTTGCTAATAGACGCTGGACAGTATTTTAATCTGCACAGAAGCGCCACTTGTTCCCTCAAACAAATCTTCCATAATCTGACACCTTCGTTTGACACACAAAAACGTGCCCTTACCTGTTGATTAGTGCCCTTGCCTGTTGAGGTGCATGGATCCACACCTGACTGAAGAATCAAGCATCATGGCTGCTGCCAGGGAGGAAAACAGCAAGGGTCCATTGTGATGTCATCATCCATGTATGCTGAAGGGTTCCATTGTGACACGCTCAGTGTTCCGTGTACTGAAATTTTTATGGAGGCTGCCATATTTATTTTCTGGGGGCAGCCATTTTGATTTGCAGTTAAACACAGCTGTCATTTCAATGAATAAGAAATGTTGACAAGGGATAGGATTGCAACAAGAGACGTCAGCAAGGACAAAGCCTAGTTTATGAGCACTTTTCATTATAGCTGCAATAAAATACTTGGTTGGAACCTGCTTTTGAATTCCTGGAGCAGGTAGGGCAGTTGCAGAGGTTCTAAATTTATTTAGTGCTAGCACAGAACTTTGATTGGACAGGCATGTGCATTCTCATTCTGCAAACTCCAAAAATGCATAAAAGGTATGGTATCTCATGAGAGGTGGTAAGTTGCAGAAGCTAAGCTGAACTGCACCTGCATTTCAGCGGCCAAAAAGCAAGAAACAGAAAAGGCTTAGCTCTGTCGGTGGCCGCTTTCTATTCCTGTGTTGAGAAAGCGAGTAACAAGGGATACTCTAGGAGTTCATTTTTCCATACAATCAGAAACAGTTAAGAAGGCATTTGTGTCCTGGGCTTGCTAATAGACACTGGACAGTAATTTAATCTGCACAGAAGCGCCACTTGTTCCCTCAAACAAATCTTCCATAATCTGACACCTTCGTTTGACACACAAAAACGTGCCCTTACCTGTTGATTGGTGCCCTTGCCTGTTGAGGTGCATGGATCCACACCTGACTGAAGAATGAAGCATCATGGCTGCTGCCAGGGAGGAAAACAGCAAGGGTCCATTGTGATGTTATCATCCATGTATGCTGAAGGGTTCCATTGTGACACGCAAAGTGTTCGGTGTACTGAAATTTTTATGGAGGCTGCCATATTTATTTTCTGGGGGCAGCCATTTTGATTTGCAGTTAAACACAGCTGTCATTTCAATGAATAAGAAGGGATTGGATTGCAACAACAGACGTCAGCAAGGACAAAGCCTAGTTTATGAGCACTTTTCATTATAGCTGCAATAAAATACTTGGTTGGAACCTGCTTTTGAATTCCTGGAGCAGCCAAGGCAGTTGCAAAGTTGCTAAGTTCATTTAGTGCTAGCACAGAACTTTGATTGGACAGGCATGTGCATTCTCATTCTGACAACTCCAAAAATGCATCAAAGGTATGGTATCTCATGAGAGGTGGTGAGTTGCAGAAGCTAAGCTGAACTGCACCTGCATTTCAGCGGCCAAAAAGCAAGAAACAGAAAAGGCTTAGCTCTGTCGGTGGCCGCTCTATTCCTGTGTTGAGAAAGCGAGTAACAAGGGTTACTCTAAGAGTTCATTTTTCCATACCATCAGGAACAGTTAAGAAGGCTTTTGTGTCCTGGGCTTGCTAATAGACGCTGGACAGTATTTTAATCTGCACAGAAGCGCCACTTGTTCCCTCAAACAAATCTTCCATAATCTGACACCTTCGTTTGACACACAAAAACGTGCCCTTACCTGTTGATTGGTGCCCTTGCCTGTTGAGGTGCATGGATCCACACCTGACTGAAGAATGAAGCATCATGGCTGCTGCCAGGGAGGAAAACAGCAAGGGTCCATTGTAATGTCATCATCCATGTATGCTGAAGGGTTCCATTGTGACACGCTCAGTGTTCCGTGTACTGAAATTTTTATGGAGGCTGCCATATTTATTTTCTGGGGGCAGCCATTTTGATTTGCAGTTAAACACAGCTGTCAGTTCAATGAATAAGAAATGTTGACAAGGGATTGGATTGCAACAACAGACGTCAGCAAGGACAAAGCCTAGTTTATGAGCACTTTTCATTATAGCTGCAATTAAATACTTGGTTGGAACCTGCTTTTGAATTCCTGGAGCAGGTAGGGCAGTTGCAGAGGTGCTAAATTTATTTAGTGCTAGCACAGAACTTTGATTGGACAGGCATGTGCATTCTCATTCTGCCAACTCCAAAAATGCATAAAAGGTATGGTATCTCATGAGAGGTGGTAAGTTGCAGAAGCTAAGCTGAACTGCACCTGCATTTCAGCGGCCAAAAAGCAAGAAACAGAAAAGGCTTAGCTCTGTCGGTGGCCGCTTTCTATTCCTGTGTTGAGAAAGCGAGTAACAAGGGTTACTCTAAGAGTTCATTTTTCCATACCATCAGGAACTGTTAAGAAGGCTTATGTGTCCTGGGCTTGCTAATAGACGCTGGACAGTATTTTAATCTGCACAGAAGCGCCACTTGTTCCCTCAAACAAATCTTCCATAATCTGACACCTTCGTTTGACACACAAAAATGTGCCCTTACCTGTTGATTGGTGCCCTTGCCTGTTGAGGTGCATGGATCCACACCTGACTGAAGAATAAAGCATCATGGCTGCTGCCAGGGAGGAAAACAGCAAGGGTCCATTGTGATGTCATCATCCATGTATGCTGAAGGGTTCCATTGTGACACGCTCAGTGTTCCTTGTACTGAAATTTTTATGGAGGCTGCCATATTTATTTTCTGGGGGCAGCCATTTTGATTTGCAGTTAAACACAGCTGTCATTTCAATGAATAAGAAATGTTGACAAGGGATTGGATTGCAACCACAGACATCAGCAAGGACAAAGCCTAGTTTATGAGCACTTTTCATTATAGCTGCAATAAAATGCTTGGTTGGAACCTGCTTTAGAATTCCTGGAGCAGGTAGGGCAGTTGCAGAGTTGCTAAGTTCATTTAGTGCTAGCACAGAACTTTGATTGGACAGGCATGTGCATTCTCAT
>JAKVIS010002267.1:0-24286 GCA_033119425.1 Bufotes viridis | reverse complement strand
CAGGGTATTGCTATTTTGGCAATTGAATTTCACCCCAGAACAAAATATATGTTTTGGGGACACTATTATACTTTGTCAGCCACTGCTGGGAACACCAGATTCAGGGTATTGCTATTTTGGCAATTGAATTTAACCCCAGAACAAAATATATGTTTTGGCGGACACTATTATACTTTGCCAGCCACTGCTGGGACACCAGATTCAGGGCATTGCTATTTTGGCAATTGAATTTCACCCCAGAACAAAATATATGTTTTGGCGGACACTATTATACTTTGTCAGCCACTGCTGGGACACCAGATTCAGGGTATTGCTATTTTGGCAATTGAATTTCACCCCAGAACAAAATATATGTTTTAGCGGACACTATTATACTTTGCCAGCCAGTGCTGGGACACCAGATTCAGGGTATTGCTATTTTGGCAATTGAATTTCACCCCAGAACAAAATATATGTTTTAGCGGACACTATTATACTTTGCCAGCCAGTGCTGGGACACCAGATTCAGGGTATTGCTATTTTGGCAATTGAATTTCACCCCAGAACAAAATATATGTTTTGGCGGACACTATTATACTTTGCCAGCCAGTGCTGGGACACCAGATTCAGGGTATTGCTATTTTGGCAATTGAATTTCACCCCAGAACAAAATATATGTTTTGGCGGACACTATTATATCTTTGCCAGCCAGCTGCTGGGACACCAGATTCAGGGTATTGCTATTTTGGCAATTGAATTTCACCCCAGAACAAAATATATGTTTTGGCGGACACTATTATACTTTGCCAGCCACTGCTGGGACACCAGATTCAGGGTATTGCTATTTTGGCAATTGAATTTCACCCCAGAACAAAATATATGTTTTGGCGGACACTATTATACTTTGCCAGCCACTGCTGGGACACCAGATTCAGGGTATTGCTATTTTGGCAATTGAATTTCACCCCAGAACAAAATATATGTTTTAGCGGACACTATTATACTTTGCCAGCCACTGCTGGGACACCAGATTCAGGGTATTGCTATTTTGGCAATTGAATTTCACCCCAGAACAAAATATATGTTTTAGCGGACACTATTATACTTTGCCAGCCACTGCTGGGACACTCAGATTCAGGGTATTGCTATTTTGGCAATTGAATTTCACCCCAGAACAAAATATATGTTTTGGCGGACACTATTATACTTTGCAGCCACTGCTGGGACACCAGATTCAGGGTATTGCTATTTTGGCAATTGAATTTCACCTCAGAACAAAATATATGTCTTTGGCGGACACTATTATACTTTGCCAGCCAGTGCTGGGACACCAGATTCAGGGTATTGCTATTTCTGGCAATTGAATTTCACCCCAGAACAAAATATATGTTTTGGCGGACACTATTATACTTTGCCAGCCAGTGCTGGGACACCAGATTCAGGGTATTGCTATTTTGGCAATTGAATTTCACCCCAGAACAAAATATATGTTTTGGCGGACACTATTATACTTTGCCAGCCACTGCTGGGACACCAGATTCAGGGTATTGCTATTTTGGCAATTGAATTTCACCCCAGAACAAAATATATGTTTTGGCGGACACTATTATACTTTGCCAGCCACTGCTGGGACAGCAGATTCAGGGCATTGCTATTTTGGCAATTGAATTTCACCCCAGAACAAAATATATGTTTTGGCGGACACTATTATTCTTTGTCAGCCACTGCTGGGACACCAGATTCAGGGTATTGCTATTTTGGCAATTGAATTTCACCCCAGAACCAAAATATATGTTTTGGCGGACACTATTATACTTTGCCAGCCACTGCTGGGACACCAGATTCAGTGTATTGCTATTTTGGCAATTGAATTTCACCCCAGAACAAAATATATGTTTTAGCGGACACTATTATACTTTGCCAGCCAGTGCTGGGACACCAGATTCAGGGTATTGCTATTTTGGCAATTGAATTTCACCCCAGAACAAAATATATGTTTTGAGCGGACACTATTATACTTTGCCAGCCAGTGCTGGGACACCAGATTCAGGGTATTGCTATTTTGGCAATTAAATTTCACCCCAGAACAAAATATATGTTTTGGCGGACACTATTATACTTTGCCAGCCAGTGCTGGGACACCAGATTCAGGGTATTGCTATTTTGGCAATTGAATTTCACCCCAGAACAAAATATATGTTTTGGCGGACACTATTATACTTTGCCAGCCACGTGCTGGGACACCAGATTCAGGGTATTGCTATTTTGGCAATTGAATTTCACCCCAGAACAAAATATATGTTTTGGCGGACACTATTATTCTTTGCCAGCCAGTGCTGGGACACCAGATTCAGGGTATTGCTATTTTGGCAATTGAATTTCACCCCAGAACAAATATATATGTTTTGGCGGACACTATTATACTTTGCCAGCCAGTGCTGGGACACTAGATTCAGGGTATTGCTATTTTGGCAATTGAATTTAACCCCAGAACAAAATATATGTTTTGGCGGACACTATTATACTTTGCCAGCCAGTGCTGGGACACCAGATTCAGGGTATTGCTATTTTGGCAATTGAATTTCACCCCAGAACAAAATATATGTTTTGGCGGACACTATTATACTTTGCCAGCCAGTGCTGGGACACCAGATTCAGGGTATTGCTATTTTGGCAATTGAATTTCACCCCAGAACAAAATATATGTTTTGGCGGACACTATTATACTTTGCCAGCCACTGCTGGGACACCAGATTCAAGGGTATTGCTATTTTGGCAATTGAATTTCACCCCAGAACAAAATATATGTTTTGGCGGACACTATTATACTTTGCCAGCCAGTGCTGGGACACCAGATTCAGGGTATTGCTATTTTGGCAATTGAATTTAACCCCAGAACAAAATATATGTTTTGGCGGACACTATTATACTTTGCCAGCCAGTGCTGGGACACCAGATTCAGGGTATTGCTATTTTGGCAATTGAATTTCACCCCAGAACAAAATATATGTTTTGGCGGACACTATTATACTTTGCCAGCCACTGCTGGGACAGCAGATTCAGGGCATTGCTATTTTGGCAATTGAATTTCACCCCAGAACAAAATATATGTTTTGGCGGACACTATTATACTTTGCCAGCCACTGCTGGGACACCAGATTCAGGGTATTGCTATTTTGGCAATTGAATTTCACCCCAGAACCAAATATATGTTTTAGCGGACACTATTATACTTTGCCAGCCACTGCTGGGACACCAGATTCAGGGTATTGCTATTTTGGCAATTGAATTTCACCCCAGAACAAAATATATGTTTTGGCGGACACTATTATACTTTGCCAGCCAGTGCTGGGACACCAGATTCAGGGTATTGCTATTTTGGCAATTGAATTTCACCCCAGAACAAAATATATGTTTTGGCGGACACTATTATACTTTTGCCAGCCAGTGCTGGGACACCAGATTCAGGGTATTGCTATTTTGGCAATTGAATTTCACCCCAGAACAAAATATATGTTTTGGCGGACACTATTATACTTTGCCAGCCAGTGCTGGGACACCAGATTCAGGGTATTGCTATTTTGGCAATTGAATTTCACCCCAGAACAAAATATATGTTTTGGCGGACACTATTATACTTTGCCAGCCAGTGCTGGGACACCAGATTCAGGGTATTGCTATTTTGGCAATTGAATTTCACCCCAGAACAAAATATATGTTTTGGCGGACACTATTATACTTTGCCAGCCAGTGCTGGGACACCAGATTCAGGGTACTGCTATTTTGGCAAGTGAATTTTACCCCAGAACAAAATATATGTTTTGGCGGACACTATTATACTTTGCCAGCCAGTGCTGGGACACCAGATTCAGGGTATTGCTATTTTGGCAATTGAATTTCACCCCAGAACAAAATATATGTTTTGGCGGACACTATTATACTTTGCCAGCCAGTGCTGGGACACCAGATTCAGGGTATTGCTATTTTGGCAATTGAATTTCACCCCAGAACAAAATATATGTTTTGGCGGACACTATTATTCTTTGCCAGCCAGTGCTGGGACACCAGATTCAGGGTATTGCTATTTTGGCAATTGAATTTCACCCCAGAACAAAATATATGTTTTAGCGGACACTATTATACTTTGCCAGCCACTGCTGGGACACCAGATTCAGGGTATTGCTATTTTGGCAATTGAATTTAACCCCAGAACAAAATATATGTTTTGGCGGACACTATTATACTTTGCCAGCCAGTGCTGGGACACCAGATTCAGGGTATTGCTATTTTGGCAATTGAATTTAACCCCAGAACAAAATATATGTTTTGGCGGACACTATTATACTTTGCCAGCCACTGCTGGGACAGCAGATTCAGGGCATTGCTATTTTGGCAATTGAATTTCACCCCAGAACAAAATATATGTTTTGGCGGACACTATTATTCTTTGTCAGCCACTGCTGGGACACCAGATTCAGGGTATTGCTATTTTGGCAATTGAATTTCACCCCAGAACCAAATATATGTTTTAGCAGACACTATTATACTTTGCCAGCCACTGCTGGGACACCAGATTCAGGGTATTGCTATTTTGGCAATTGAATTTTACCCCAGAACAAAATATATGTTTTGGCGGACACTATTATACTTTGCCAGCCAGTGCTGGGACACCAGATTCAGGGTATTGCTATTTTGGCAATTGAATTTCACCCCAGAACAAAATATATGTTTTGGCGGACACTATTATACTTTGCCAGCCAGTGCTGGGACACCAGATTCAGGGTATTGCTATTTTGGCAATTGAATTTAACCCCAGAACAAAATATATGTTTTGGCGGACACTATTATACTTTGCCAGCCACTGCTGGGACACCAGATTCAGGGTATTGCTATTTTGGCAATTGAATTTCACCCCAGAACAAAATATATGTTTTGGCGGACACTATTATTCTTTGCCAGCCACTGCTGGGACACCAGATTCAGGGTATTGCTATTTTGGCAATTGAATTTCACCCCAGAACAAAATATATGTTTTAGCGGACACTATTATACTTTGCCAGCCAGTGCTGGGACACCAGATTCAGGGTATTGCTATTCTGGCAATTGAATTTCACCCCATGAACAAAATGTATGTTTTAACGGACACTATTATACTTTGACAGCCAGTGCTGGGACACCAGATTCAGGGTACTGCTATTTTGGCAATTGAATTTCACCCCAGAACAAAGTATATGTTTTGGCGGACACTATTATACTTTGCCAGCCAGTGCTGGGACACCAGATTCAGGGTATTGCTATTTTGGCAATTAAATTTCACCCCAGAACAAAATATTTGTTTTGGCGGACACTATTATTCTTTGCCAGCCAGTGCTGGGACACTAGATTCATGGTATTGCTATTTTGGCAATTGAATTTCACCCCAGAACAATATATATGTTTTGGCGTACACTATTATACTTTGCCAGCCACTGCTGGGACACCAGATTCAGGGTATTGCTATTTTGGCAATTGAATTTCACCCCAGAACAAAATATATGTTTTAGCGGACACTATTATACTTTGCCAGCCAGTGCTGGGACACCAGATTCAGGGTATTGCTATTTTGGCAATTGAATTTTCACCCCAGAACAAAATATATGTTTTGGCGGACACTATTATACTTTGCCAGCCAGTGCTGGGACACCAGATTCAGGGTATTGCTATTTTGGCAATTGAATTTCACCCCAGAACAAAATATATGTTTTGGCGGACACTATTATACTTTGCCAGCCAGTGCTGGGACACCAGATTCAGGGTATTGCTATTTTGGCAATTGAATTTAACCCCAGAACAAAATATATGTTTTGGCGGACACTATTATACTTTGCCAGCCACTGCTGGGACAGCAGATTCAGGGCATTGCTATTTTGGCAATTGAATTTCACCCCAGAACAAAATATATGTTTTGGCGGACACTATTATACTTTGCCAGCCAGTGCTGGGACACCAGATTCAGGGTATTGCTATTTTGGCAATTGAATTTCACCCCAGAACAAAATATATGTTTTGGCGGACACTATTATACTTTGCCAGCCAGTGCTGGGACACCAGATTCAGGGTATTGCTATTTTGGCAATTGAATTTCACCCCAGAACAAAATATATGTTTTGGCGGACACTATTATACTTTGCCAGCCAGTGCTAGGACACCAGATTCAGGGTATTGCTATTTTGGCAATTGAATTTCACCCCAGAACAAAATATATGTTTTGGCGGACACTATTATACTTTGCCAGCCACTGCTGGGACAGCAGATTCAGGGCATTGCTATTTTGGCAATTGAATTTCACCCCAGAACAAAATATATGTTTTGGCGGACACTATTATTCTTTGTCAGCCACTGCTGGGACACCAGATTCAGGGTATTGCTATTTTGGCAATTGTATTTCACCCCAGAACCAAATATATGTTTTAGCGGACACTATTATACTTTGCCAGCCAGTGCTGGGACACCAGATTCAGGGTATTGCTATTTTGGCAATTGAATTTAACCCCAGAACAAAATATATGTTTTGGCGGACACTATTATACTTTGCCAGCCAGTGCTGGGACACCAGATTCAGGGTATTGCTATTTTGGCAATTGAATTTCACCCCAGAACAAAATATATGTTTTGGCGGACACTATTATACTTTGCCAGCCAGTGCTGGGACACCAGATTCAGGGTATTGCTATTTTGGCAATTGAATTTCACCCCAGAACAAAATATATGTTTTGGCGGACACTATTATTCTTTGCCAGCCAGTGCTGGGACACCAGATTCAGGGTATTGCTATTTTGGCAATTGAATTTCACCCCAGAACAAAATATATGTTTTGGCAGACACTATTATACTTTGCCAGCCAGTGCTGGGACACCAGATTCAGGGTATTGCTATTTTGGCAATTGAATTTTACCCCAGAACAAAATATATGTTTTGGCGGACACTATTATACTTTGCCAGCCAGTGCTGGGACACCAGATTCAGGGTATTGCTATTTTGGCAATTGAATTTCACCCCAGAACAAAATATATGTTTTGGCGGACACTATTATACTTTGCCAGCCAGTGCTGGGACACCAGATTCAGGGTATTGCTATATTTGGCAATTGAATTTCACCCCAGAACAAAATATATGTTTTGGTGGACACTATTATACTTTGCCAGCCAGTGCTGGGACACCAGATTCAGGGTATTGCTATTTTGGCAATTGAATTTCACCCCAGAACAAAATATATGTTTTGGCGGACACTATTATACTTTGCCAGCCACTGCTGGGACAGCAGATTCAGGACATTGCTATTTTGGCAATTGAATTTCACCCCAGAACAAAAGATATGTTTTGGCGGACACTATTGTTCTTTGTCAGCCACTGCTGGGACACCAGATTAAGGGTATTGCTATTTTGGCAATTGTATTTCACCCCAGAACCAAATATATGTTTTAGCGGACACTATTATACTTTGCCAGCCACTGCTGGAACACCAGATTCAGGGTATTGCTATTTTGGCAATTGAATTTAACCCCAGAACAAAATATATGTTTTGGCGAACACTATTATACTTTGCCAGCCAGTGCTGGGACACCAGATTCAGGGTATTGCTATTTTGGCAATTGAATTTAACCCCAGAACAAAATATATGTTTTGGCGGACACTAATATACTTTGCCAGCCACTGCTGGAACAGCAGATTCAGGGCATTGCTATTTTGGCAATTGAATTTCACCCCAGAACAAAATATATGTTTTGGCGGACACTATTATTCTTTTTCAGCCACTGCTGTGACACCAGATTCAGGGTATTGCTATTTTGGCAATTGTATTTCACCCCAGAACCAAATATATGTTTTAGCAGACACTATTATACTTTGCCAGCCACTGCTGGTACACCAGATTCAGGGTATTGCTATTTTGGCAATTGAATTTTGCCCCAGAACAAAATATATGTTTTGGCGGACACTATTCTACTTTGACAGCCACTGCCGAGATACCAGATTCAGGGTATTGCTATTTTGGCAATTGAATTTCACCCCAGAACAATATATATGTTTTGGCGTACACTATTATACTTTGCCAGCCAGTGCTGGGACACCAGATTCAGGGTATTGCTATTTTGGCAATTGAATTTAACCCCAGAACAAAATATATGTTTTGGCGGACACTATTATACTTTGCCAGCCAGTGCTGGGACACCAGATTCAGGGTATTGCTATTTTGGCAATTGAATTTCACCCCAGAACAAAATATATGTTTTGGCAGACACTAATATAGTTTGCCAGCCAGTGCTGGGATACCAGATTCAGGGTATTGCTATTTTGGCAATTGAATTTCACCCCAGAACAAAATATATGTTTTGGCGGACACTATTATACTTTACCAGCCAGTGCTTGAACACCAGATTCAGGGTATTGCTATTTTGGCAATTGAAATTAACCCCAGAACAAAATATATGTTTTGGCGAACACTATTATACTTTTCCAGCCACTGCTTGGACACCAGATTCAGGGTATTGCTATTTTGGCAATTGAATTTAACCCCAGAACAAAATATATATTTTGGCGGACACTATTATACTTTGCCAGCCACTGCTGGGACAGCAGATTCAGGGCATTGCTATTTTGGCAATTGAATTTCACCCCAGAACAAAATATATGTTTTGGCGGACACTATTATTCTTTGTCAGCCACTCCTGGGACACCAGATTCAGGGTATTGCTATTTTGGCAATTGTATTTCACCCCAGAACCAAATATATGTTTTAGCGGACACTATTATACTTTGCCAGCCAGTGCTGGGACACCAGATTCAGGGTATTGCTATTCTGGCAATTGAATTTCACCCCTGAACAAAATGTATGTTTTAACGGACACTATTATACTTTGACAGCCAGTGCTGGGACACCAGATTCAGGGTACTGCTATTTTGGCAATTGAATTTCACCCCAGAACAAAGTATATGTTTTGGCGGACACTATTATACTTTGCCAGCCAGTGCTGGGACACCAGATTCAGGGTATTGCTATATTGGAAATTAAATTTCACCCCAGAACAAAATATTTGTTTTGGCGGACACTATTATTCTTTGCCAGCCAGTGCTGGGACACCAGATTCAGGGTATTGCTATTTTGGCAATTGAATTTCACCCCAGAACAAAATATATGTTTTGGCGGACACTATTATACTTTGCCAGCCAGTGCTGGGACACCAGATTCAGGGTACTGCTATTTTGGCAAGTGAATTTTACCCCAGAACAAAATATATGTTTTGGCGGACACTATTATACTTTGTCAGCCAGTGCTGGGACCCCAGATTCAGGGTATTGCTATTCTGGCAATTGAATTTCAACCCAGAACAAAATATATGTTTTGACGGACACTATTATACTTTGCCAGCCAGTGCTGGGACACCAGATTCAGGGTATTGCTATTTTGGCAATTGAATTTCACCCCAGAACAAAATATATGTTTTGGCAGACACTATTATACTTTGCCAGCCAGTGCTGGGACACCAGATTCAGGGTATTGCTATTTTGGCAATTGAATTTAACCCCAGAACAAAATATATGTTTTGGCGGACACTATTATACTTTGCCAGCCACTGCTGGGACAGCAGATTCAGGGCATTGCTATTTTGGCAATTGAATTTCACCCCAGAACAAAATATATGTTTTGGCGGACACTATTATTCTTTGTCAGCCACTGCTGGGACACCAGATTCAGGGTATTGCTATTTTGGCAATTGTATTTCACCCCAGAACCAAATATATGTTTTAGCGGACACTATTATACTTTGCCAGCCACTGCTGGTACACCAGATTCAGGGTATTGCTATTTTGGAAATTGAATTTTACCCCAGAACAAAATATATGTTTTGGCGGATACTATTATACTTTACCAGCCAGTGCTGGGACACCAGATTCAGGGTATTGCTATTTTGGCAATTGAATTTCACCCCAGAACAAAATATATGTTTTGGCGGACACTATATATACTTTGTCAGCCAGTGCTGGGACACCAGATTCAGGGTATTGCTATTCTGGCAATTGAATTTAACCCCAGAACAAAATATATGTTTTGACGGACACTATTATACTTTGCCAGCCAGTGCTGGGACACCAGATTCAGGGTACTGCTATTTTGGCAAGTAAATTTTACCCCAGAACAAAGTATATGTTTTGGCGGACACTATTATACTTTGCCAGCCAGTGCTGGGACACCAGATTCAGGGTATTGCTATTCTGGCAATTGAATTTCATCCCAGAACAAAATGTA
Source organism: Bufotes viridis (assembly GCA_033119425.1). Classification (NCBI taxonomy): domain Eukaryota; kingdom Metazoa; phylum Chordata; class Amphibia; order Anura; family Bufonidae; genus Bufotes; species Bufotes viridis. The sequence goes on along the minus strand of JAKVIS010002267.1, from coordinate 14,022 downwards.
TGTTTTAACGGACACTATTATACTTTGCCAGCCAGTGCTGGGACACCAGATTCAGGGTACTGCTATTTTGGCAATTGAATTTTACCCCAGAACAAAATATATGTTTTGGCGGACACTATTATTCTTTGCCAGCCAGTGCTGGGACACCAGATTCAGGGTATTGCTATTTTGGCAATTGAATTTGACTCCAGAACAATATATATGTTTTGGCGTACACTATTATACTTTGCCAGCCAGTGCTGGGACACCAGATTCAGGGTATTGCTATTTTGGCAATTGAATTTAACCCCAGAACAAAATATATGTTTTGGCGGACACTATTATACTTTGCCAGCCAGTGCTGGGACACCAGATTCAGGGTATTGCTATTTTGGCAATTGAATTTCACCCCAGAACAAAATGTATGTTTTAACGGACACTATTATACTTTGCCAGCCAGTGCTGGGACACCAGATTCAGGGTACTGCTATTTTGGCAAGTAAATTTTACCCCAGAACAAAATATATGTTTTGGCGGACACTATTATTCTTTGCCAGCCAGTGCTGGGACACCAGATTCAGGGTATTGCTATTTTGGCAATTGAATTTCACCCCAGAACAAAATATATGTTTTGGCGGACACTATTATACTTTGCCAGCCAGTGCTGGGACACCAGATTCAGGGTATTGCTATTTTGGCAATTGAATTTAACCCCAGAACAAAATATATGTTTTGGCGGACACTATTATACTTTGCCAGCCAGTGCTGGGACACCAGATTCAGGGTATTGCTATTTTGGCAATTGAATTTCACCCCAGAACAAAATGTATGTTTTAACGGACACTATTATACTTTGACAGCCAGTGCTGGGACACCAGATTCAGGGTACTGCTATTTTGGCAATTGAATTTCACCCCAGAACAAAGTATATGTTTTGGCGGACACTATTATACTTTGCCAGCCAGTGCTGGGACACCAGATTCAGGGTATTGCTATATTGGAAATTAAATTTCACCCCAGAACAAAATATTTGTTTTGGCGGACACTATTATTCTTTGCCAGCCAGTGCTGGGACACTAGATTCATGCTATTGCTATTTTGGCAATTGAATTTCACCCCAGAACAATATATATGTTTTGGCATACACTATTATACTTTGCCAGCCAGTGCTGGGACACCAGATTAAGGGTATTGCTATTTTGGCAATTGAATTTAACCCCAGAACAAAATATATGTTTTGGCGGACACTATTATACTTTGCCAGCCAGTGCTGGGACACCAGATTCAGGGTACTGCTATTTTGGCAAGTGAATTTTACCCCAGAACAAAATATATGTTTTGGCGGACACTATTATACTTTGTCAGCCAGTGCTGGGACACCAGATTCAGGGTATTACTACTATTCTGGCAATTGAATTTCACCCCAGAACAAAATATATGTTTTGGTGGACACTATTATACTTTGCCAGCCAGTGCTGGGACACCAGATTCAGGGTATTGCTATTTTGGCAATTGAATTTCACCCCAGAACAAAATATATGTTTTGGCGGACACTATTATACTTTGCCAGCCACTGCTGGGACAGCAGATTCAGGACATTGCTATTTTGGCAATTGAATTTCACCCCAGAACAAAAGATATGTTTTGGCGGACACTATTGTTCTTTGTCAGCCACTGCTGGGACACCAGATTAAGGGTATTGCTATTTTGGCAATTGTATTTCACCCCAGAACCAAATATATGTTTTAGCGGACACTATTATACTTTGCCAGCCACTGCTGGAACACCAGATTCAGGGTATTGCTATTTTGGCAATTGAATTTAACCCCAGAACAAAATATATGTTTTGGCGAACACTATTATACTTTGCCAGCCAGTGCTGGGACACCAGATTCAGGGTATTGCTATTTTGGCAATTGAATTTAACCCCAGAACAAAATATATGTTTTGGCGGACACTAATATACTTTGCCAGCCACTGCTGGAACAGCAGATTCAGGGCATTGCTATTTTGGCAATTGAATTTCACCCCAGAACAAAATATATGTTTTGGCGGACACTATTATTCTTTTTCAGCCACTGCTGTGACACCAGATTCAGGGTATTGCTATTTTGGCAATTGTATTTCACCCCAGAACCAAATATATGTTTTAGCAGACACTATTATACTTTGCCAGCCACTGCTGGTACACCAGATTCAGGGTATTGCTATTTTGGCAATTGAATTTTGCCCCAGAACAAAATATATGTTTTGGCGGACACTATTCTACTTTGACAGCCACTGCCGAGATACCAGATTCAGGGTATTGCTATTTTGGCAATTGAATTTCACCCCAGAACAATATATATGTTTTGGCGTACACTATTATACTTTGCCAGCCAGTGCTGGGACACCAGATTCAGGGTATTGCTATTTTGGCAATTGAATTTAACCCCAGAACAAAATATATGTTTTGGCGGACACTATTATACTTTGCCAGCCAGTGCTGGGACACCAGATTCAGGGTATTGCTATTTTGGCAATTGAATTTCACCCCAGAACAAAATATATGTTTTGGCAGACACTAATATAGTTTGCCAGCCAGTGCTGGGATACCAGATTCAGGGTATTGCTATTTTGGCAATTGAATTTCACCCCAGAACAAAATATATGTTTTGGCGGACACTATTATACTTTACCAGCCAGTGCTTGAACACCAGATTCAGGGTATTGCTATTTTGGCAATTGAAATTAACCCCAGAACAAAATATATGTTTTGGCGAACACTATTATACTTTTCCAGCCACTGCTTGGACACCAGATTCAGGGTATTGCTATTTTGGCAATTGAATTTAACCCCAGAACAAAATATATATTTTGGCGGACACTATTATACTTTGCCAGCCACTGCTGGGACAGCAGATTCAGGGCATTGCTATTTTGGCAATTGAATTTCACCCCAGAACAAAATATATGTTTTGGCGGACACTATTATTCTTTGTCAGCCACTCCTGGGACACCAGATTCAGGGTATTGCTATTTTGGCAATTGTATTTCACCCCAGAACCAAATATATGTTTTAGCGGACACTATTATACTTTGCCAGCCAGTGCTGGGACACCAGATTCAGGGTATTGCTATTCTGGCAATTGAATTTCACCCCTGAACAAAATGTATGTTTTAACGGACACTATTATACTTTGACAGCCAGTGCTGGGACACCAGATTCAGGGTACTGCTATTTTGGCAATTGAATTTCACCCCAGAACAAAGTATATGTTTTGGCGGACACTATTATACTTTGCCAGCCAGTGCTGGGACACCAGATTCAGGGTATTGCTATATTGGAAATTAAATTTCACCCCAGAACAAAATATATGTTTTGATGGACACTATTATACTTTGCCAGCCAGTGCTGGGACACTAGATTCATGCTATTGCTATTTTGGCAATTGAATTTCACCCCAGAACAATATATATGTTTTGGCATACATTATTATACTTTGCCAGCCAGTGCTGGGACACCAGATTCAGGGTATTGCTATATTGGAAATTAAATTTCACCCCAGAACAAAATATTTGTTTTGGCGGACACTATTATTCTTTGCCAGCCAGTGCTGGGACACTAGATTCAGGCTATTGCTATTTTAGCAATTGAATTTCACCCCAGAACAATATATATGTTTTGGCGAACACTATTATATTTTGCCAGCCAGTGCTGGGACACCAGATTAAGGGTATTGCTATTTTTGCAATTGAATTTAACCCCAGAACAAAATATGTGTTTTGGCGGACACTATTATACTTTGCCAGCCAGTGCTGGGACACCAGATTCAGGGTACTACTAATTTGGCAAGTAAATTTTACCCCAGAACAAAGTATATGTTTTGGCGGACACTATTATACTTTGTCAGCCAGTGCTGGGACCCCAGATTCAGGGTATTGCTATTCTGGCAATTGAATTTCACCCCAGAACAAAATATATGTTTTGGCGGACACTATTATACTTTGCCAGCCAGTGCTGGGACACCAGATTCAGGGTATTGCTATTTTGGCAATTGAATTTCACCCCAGAACAAAATATATGTTTTGGCGGACACTAATATACTTTGCCAGCCAGTGCTGGGATACCAGATTCAGGGTATTGCTATTTTGGCAATTGAATTTCACCCCAGAACAAAATATATGTTTTGGCGGACACTATTATACTTTGCCAGCCAGTGCTGGGACACCAGATTCAGGGTATTGCTATTTTGGCAATTGAATTTCACCCCAGAACAAAATATATGTTTTGGCGGACACTATTATACTTTGCCAGCCAGTGCTGGAACACCAGATTCAGGGTATTGCTATTTTGGCAATTGAAATTAACCCCAGAACAAAATATATGTTTTGGCGAACACTATTATACTTTTCCAGCCACTGCTTGGACACCAGATTCAGGGTATTGCTATTTTGGCAATTGAATTTAACCCCAGAACAAAATATATATTTTGGCGGACACTATTATACTTTGCCAGCCACTGCTGGGACAGCAGATTCAGGGCATTGCTATTTTGGCAATTGAATTTCACCCCAGAACAAAATATATGTTTTGGCGGACACTATTATTCTTTGTCAGCCACTCCTGGGACACCAGATTCAGGGTATTGCTATTTTGGCAATTGTATTTCACCCCAGAACCAAATATATGTTTTAGCGGACACTATTATACTTTGCCAGCCAGTGCTGGGACACCAGATTCAGGGTATTGCTATTCTGGCAATTGAATTTCACCCCTGAACAAAATGTATGTTTTAACGGACACTATTATACTTTGACAGCCAGTGCTGGGACACCAGATTCAGGGTACTGCTATTTTGGCAATTGAATTTCACCCCAGAACAAAGTATATGTTTTGGCGGACACTATTATACTTTGCCAGCCAGTGCTGGGACACCAGATTCAGGGTATTGCTATTTTGGCAATTAAATTTCACCCCAGAACAAAATATATGTTTTGGCGGACACTATTATACTTTGCCAGCCAGTGCTGGGACACCAGATTCAGGGTATTGCTATTTTGGCAATTGAATTTCACCCCAGAACAAAATATATGTTTTGGCGGACACTATTATACTTTGCCAGCCAGTGCTGGGACACCAGATTCAGGGTATTGCTATTTTGGCAATTGAATTTCACCCCAGAACAAAATATATGTTTTGGCGGACACTATTATACTTTGCCAGCCAGTGCTGGGACACCAGATTCAGGGTATTGCTATTTTGGCAATTGAATTTCACCCCAGAACAAAATATATGTTTTGGCGGACACTATTATACTTTGCCAGCCAGTGCTGGGACACCAGATTCAGGGTATTGCTATTTTGGCAATTGAATTTCACCCCAGAACAAAATATATGTTTTGGCGGACACTATTATACTTTGCCAGCCAGTGCTGGGACACCAGATTCAGGGTATTGCTATTTTGGCAAGTGAATTTTACCCCAGAACAAAATATATGTTTTGGCGGACACTATTATACTTTGCCAGCCAGTGCTGGGACACCAGATTCAGGGTATTGCTATTTTGGCAATTGAATTTCACCCCAGAACAAAATATATGTTTTGGCGGACACTATTATACTTTGCCAGCCAGTGCTGGGACACCAGATTCAGGGTATTGCTATTTTGGCAATTGAATTTCACCCCAGAACAAAATATATGTTTTGGCGGACACTATTATACTTTGCCAGCCAGTGCTGGGACACCAGATTCAGGGTATTGCTATTTTGGCAATTGAATTTCACCCCAGAACAAAATATATGTTTTGACGGACACTATTATACTTTGCCAGCCAGTGCTGGGACACCAGATTCAGGGTATTGCTATTTTGGCAATTGAATTTCACCCCAGAACAAAATATATGTTTTGGCGGACACTATTATACTTTGCCAGCCAGTGCTGGGACACCAGATTCAGGGTATTGCTATTTTGGCAATTGAATTTAACCCCAGAACAAAATATATGTTTTGGCGGACACTATTATACTTTGCCAGCCACTGCTGGGACAGCAGATTCAGGGCATTGCTATTTTGGCAATTGAATTTCACCCCAGAACAAAATATATGTTTTGGCGGACACTATTATTCTTTGTCAGCCACTGCTGGGACACCAGATTCAGGGTATTGCTATTTTGGCAATTGAATTTCACCCCAGAACAAAATATATGTTTTAGCGGACACTATTATACTTTGCCAGCCACTGCTGGGACACCAGATTCAGGGTATTGCTATTTTGGCAATTGAATTTTACCCCAGAACAAAATATATGTTTTGGCGGATACTATTATACTTTACCAGCCAGTGCTGGGACACCAGATTCAGGGAATTGCTATTTTGGCAATTAAATTTCACCCCAGAACAAAATATATGTTTTGGCGGACACTATAATACTTTGTCAGCCAGTGCTGGGACACCAGATTCAGGGTATTGCGATTCTGGCAATTGAATTTAACCCCTGAACAAAATATATGTTTTGACGGACACTATTATACTTTGCCAGCCAGTGCTGGGACACCAGATTCAGGGTACTGCTATTTTGGCAAGTAAATTTTACCCCAGAACAAAGTATATGTTTTGGCGGACACTATTATACTTTGCCAGCCAGTGCTGGGACACCAGATTCAGGGTATTGCTATTCTGGCAATTGAATTTCATCCCAGAACAAAATGTATGTTTTAACGGACACTATTATACTTTGCCAGCCAGTGCTGGGACACCGGATTCAGGGTACTGCTATTTTGGCAAGTAAATTTTACCCCAGAACAAAATATTTGTTTTGGCGGACACTATTATTCTTTGCCAGCCAGTGCTGGGACACCAGATGCAGGGTATTGCTATTTTGGCAATTGAATTTGACTCCAGAACAATATATATGTTTTGGCGTACACTATTATACTTTGCCAGCCAGTGCTGGGACACCAGATTCAGGGTATTGCTATTTTGGCAATTGAATTTAACCCCAGAACAAAATATATGTTTTGGCGGACACTATTATACTTTGCCAGCCAGTGCTGGGACACCAGATTCAGGGTATTGCTATTTTGGCAATTGAATTTCACCCCAGAACAAAATGTATGTTTTAACGGACAATATTATACTTTGCCAGCCAGTGCTGGGACACCAGATTCAGGGTACTGCTATTTTGGCAAGTAAATTTTACCCCAGAACAAAGTATATGTTTTGGAGGACACTATTATACTTTGCCAGCCAGTGCTGGGACACCAGATTCAGTGTATTGCTATTTTGGCAATTGAATTTAACCTCAGAACAAAATATATGTTTTGGCGGACACTAATATACTTTTCCAGCCACTGCTGGGACAGCAGATTCAGGGCATTGCTATTTTGGCAATTGAATTTCACCCCAGAACAAAATATATGTTTTGGCGGATACTATTATTCTTTGTCAACCACTGCTGGGACACCAGATTCAGGGTACTGCTATATTGGCAAGTGAATTTTACCCCAGAACAAAAAATATGTTTTGGCGGACACTATTATACTTTGCCAGCCAGTGCTGGGACACCAGATTCAGGGTATTGCTATTTTGGCAATTGAATTTTACCCCAGAACAAAATATATGTTTTGGCGGATACTATTATACTTTACCAGCCAGTGCTGGGACACCAGATTCAGGGAATTGCTATTTTGGCAATTAAATTTCACCCCAGAACAAAATATATGTTTTGGCGGACACTATAATACTTTGTCAGCCAGTGCTGGGACACCAGATTCAGGGTATTGCGATTCTGGCAATTGAATTTAACCCCTGAACAAAATATATGTTTTGACGGACACTATTATACTTTGCCAGCCAGTGCTGGGACACCAGATTCAGGGTACTGCTATTTTGGCAAGTAAATTTTACCCCAGAACAAAGTATATGTTTTGGCGGACACTATTATACTTTGCCAGCCAGTGCTGGGACACCAGATTCAGGGTATTGCTATTCTGGCAATTGAATTTCATCCCAGAACAAAATGTATGTTTTAACGGACACTATTATACTTTGCCAGCCAGTGCTGGGACACCAGATTCAGGGTACTGCTATTTTGGCAAGTAAATTTTACCCCAGAACAAAATATTTGTTTTGGCGGACACTATTATTCTTTGCCAGCCAGTGCTGGGACACCAGATGCAGGGTATTGCTATTTTGGCAATTGAATTTGACTCCAGAACAATATATATGTTTTGGCGTACACTATTATACTTTGCCAGCCAGTGCTGGGACACCAGATTCAGGGTATTGCTATTTTGGCAATTGAATTTAACCCCAGAACAAAATATATGTTTTGGCGGACACTATTATACTTTGCCAGCCAGTGCTGGGACACCAGATTCAGGGTATTGCTATTTTGGCAATTGAATTTCACCCCAGAACAAAATGTATGTTTTAACGGACAATATTATACTTTGCCAGCCAGTGCTGGGACACCAGATTCAGGGTACTGCTATTTTGGCAAGTAAATTTTACCCCAGAACAAAGTATATGTTTTGGAGGACACTATTATACTTTGCCAGCCAGTGCTGGGACACCAGATTCAGTGTATTGCTATTTTGGCAATTGAATTTAACCTCAGAACAAAATATATGTTTTGGCGGACACTAATATACTTTTCCAGCCACTGCTGGGACAGCAGATTCAGGGCATTGCTATTTTGGCAATTGAATTTCACCCCAGAACAAAATATATGTTTTGGCGGATACTATTATTCTTTGTCAACCACTGCTGGGACACCAGATTCAGGGTACTGCTATATTGGCAAGTGAATTTTACCCCAGAACAAAAAATATGTTTTGGCGGACACTATTATACTTTGCCAGCCAGTGCTGGGACACCAGATTCAGGGTATTGCTATTTTGGCAATTGAATTTTACCCCAGAACAAAATATATGTTTTGGCAGACACTATTATACTTTACCAGCCAGTGCTGGGACACCAGATTCAGGGTATTGCTATTTTGGCAATTGAATTTAACCCCAGAACAAAATATATGTTGCTATTTTGGCAGTGCTGGGAGAGCAGATTCAGGGTATTGCTATTTTGGCAATTGAATTTAACCCCAGAACAAAATATATGTTTTGTCGGACACTAATATACTTTGCCAGCCACTGCTGGAACAGCAGATTCAGGGCATTGCTATTTTGGCAATTGAATTTCACCCCAGAACAAAATATATGTTTTGGCGGACACTATTATTCTTTGTCAGCCACTGCTGGGACACCAGATTCAGGGTATTGCTATTTTGGCAATTGTATTTCACCCCAGAACCAAATATATGTTTTAGCAGACACTATTATACTTTGCCAGCCACTGCTGGTACACCAGATTCAGGGTATTGCTATTTTGGCAATTGAATTTTGCCCCAGAACAAAATATATGTTTTGGCGGACACTATTCTACTTTGACAGCCACTGCCGAGATACCAGATTCAGGGTATTGCTATTTTGGCAATTGAATTTCACCCCAGAACAATATATATGTTTTGGCGTACACTATTATACTTTGCCAGCCAGTGCTGGGACACCAGATTCAGGGTATTGCTATTTTGGCAATTGAATTTAACCCCAGAACAAAATATATGTTTTGGCGGACACTATTATACTTTGCCAGCCAGTGCTGGGACACCAGATTCAAGGTATTGCTATTTTGGCAATTGAATTTCACCCCAGAACAAAATGTATGTTTTAACGGACACTATTATACTTTGCCAGCCAGTGCTGGGACACCAGATTCAGGGTACTGCTATTTTGGCAAGTAAATATTACCCCAGAACAAAATATATGTTTTGGCGGACAATATTATACTTTGTCAGCCAGTGCTCGGACACCAGATTCAGGGTATTGCTATTCTGGCAATTGAATTTCACCCCAGAACAAAATATATGTTTTGATGGACACTATTATGCTTTGCCAGCCAGTGCTGGGACACCAGATTCAGGGTACTGTTATTTTGGCAAGTAAATTTTACCCCAGAACTAAGTATATGTTTTGGCGGACACTATTATACTTTGCCAGCCAGTGCTGGGACACCAGATTCAGGGTATTGCTATATTGGAAATTAAATTTCACCCCAGAACAAAATATTTGTTTTGGCGGACACTATTATTCTTTGACAGCCAGTGCTGGGACACCAGATTCATGCTATTGCTATTTTGGCAATTGAATTTCACCCCAGAACAATATATATGTTTTGGCGTACACTATTATACTTTGCCAGCCAGTGCTGGGACACCAGATTAAGGGTATTGCTATTTTGGCAATTGAATTTAACCCCAGAACAAAATATGTGTTTTGGCGGACACTATTATACTTTGCCAGCCAGTGCTGGGACACCAGATTCAGGGTACTGCTATATTGGCAAGTGAATTTTACCCCAGAACAAAATATATGTTTTGGTGGACACTATTATACTTTGCCAGCCAGTGCTGGGACACCAGATTCAGGGTATTGCTATTTTGGCAATTGAATTTCACCCCAGAACAAAATATATGTTTTGGCGGACACTATTATACTTTGCCAGCCACTGCTGGGACAGCAGATTCAGGACATTGCTATTTTGGCAATTGAATTTCACCCCAGAACAAAAGATATGTTTTGGCGGACACTATTGTTCTTTGTCAGCCACTGCTGGGACACCAGATTAAGGGTATTGCTATTTTGGCAATTGTATTTCACCCCAGAACCAAATATATGTTTTAGCGGACACTATTATACTTTGCCAGCCACTGCTGGAACACCAGATTCAGGGTATTGCTATTTTGGCAATTGAATTTAACCTCAGAACAAAATATATGTTTTGGCGAACACTATTATACTTTGCCAGCCAGTGCTGGGACACCAGATTCAGGGTATTGCTATTTTGGCAATTGAATTTAACCCCAGAACAAAATATATGTTTTGGCGGACACTAATATACTTTGCCAGCCACTGCTGGAACAGCAGATTCAGGGCATTGCTATTTTGGCAATTGAATTTCACCCCAGAACAAAATATATGTTTTGGCGGACACTATTATTCTTTTTCAGCCACTGCTGTGACACCAGATTCAGGGTATTGCTATTTTGGCAATTGTATTTCACCCCAGAACCAAATATATGTTTTAGCAGACACTATTATACTTTGCCAGCCACTGCTGGTACACCAGATTCAGGGTATTGCTATTTTGGCAATTGAATTTTGCCCCAGAACAAAATATATGTTTTGGCGGACACTATTCTACTTTGACAGCCACTGCCGAGATACCAGATTCAGGGTATTGCTATTTTGGCAATTGAATTTCACCCCAGAACAATATATATGTTTTGGCGTACACTATTATACTTTGCCAGCCAGTGCTGGGACACCAGATTCAGGGTATTGCTATTTTGGCAATTGAATTTAACCCCAGAACAAAATATATGTTTTGGCGGACACTATTATACTTTGCCAGCCAGTGCTGGGACACCAGATTCAGGGTATTGCTATTTTGGCAATTGAATTTCACCCCAGAACAAAATATATGTTTTGGCAGACACTAATATAGTTTGCCAGCCAGTGCTGGGATACCAGATTCAGGGTATTGCTATTTTGGCAATTGAATTTCACCCCAGAACAAAATATATGTTTTGGCGGACACTATTATACTTTACCAGCCAGTGCTTGAACACCAGATTCAGGGTATTGCTATTTTGGCAATTGAAATTAACCCCAGAACAAAATATATGTTTTGGCGAACACTATTATACTTTTCCAGCCACTGCTTGGACACCAGATTCAGGGTATTGCTATTTTGGCAATTGAATTTAACCCCAGAACAAAATATATATTTTGGCGGACACTATTATACTTTGCCAGCCACTGCTGGGACAGCAGATTCAGGGCATTGCTATTTTGGCAATTGAATTTCACCCCAGAACAAAATATATGTTTTGGCGGACACTATTATTCTTTGTCAGCCACTCCTGGGACACCAGATTCAGGGTATTGCTATTTTGGCAATTGTATTTCACCCCAGAACCAAATATATGTTTTAGCGGACACTATTATACTTTGCCAGCCAGTGCTGGGACACCAGATTCAGGGTATTGCTATTCTGGCAATTGAATTTCACCCCTGAACAAAATGTATGTTTTAACGGACACTATTATACTTTGACAGCCAGTGCTGGGACACCAGATTCAGGGTACTGCTATTTTGGCAATTGAATTTCACCCCAGAACAAAGTATATGTTTTGGCGGACACTATTATACTTTGCCAGCCAGTGCTGGGACACCAGATTCAGGGTATTGCTATATTGGAAATTAAATTTCACCCCAGAACAAAATATTTGTTTTGGCGGACACTATTATTCTTTGCCAGCCAGTGCTGGGACACTAGATTCATGCTATTGCTATTTTGGCAATTGAATTTCACCCCAGAACAATATATATGTTTTGGCATACACTATTATACTTTGCCAGCCAGTGCTGGGACACCAGATTAAGGGTATTGCTATTTTTGCAATTGAATTTAACCCCAGAACAAAATATATGTTTTGGCGGACACTATTATACTTTGCCAGCCAGTGCTGGGACACCAGATTCAGGGTACTGCTATTTTGGCAAGTAAATTTTACCCCAGAACAAAATATTTGTTTTGGCGGACACTATTATTCTTTGCCAGCCAGTGCTGGGACACTAGATTCATGCTATTGCTATTTTGGCAATTGAATTTCACCCCAGAACAATATATATGTTTTGGCATACACTATTATACTTTGCCAGCCAGTGCTGGGACACCAGATTCAGTGTATTGCTATTTTGGCAATTGAATTTAACCTCAGAACAAAATATATGTTTTGGCGGACACTAATATACTTTTCCAGCCACTGCTGGGACAGCAGATTCAGGGCATTGCTATTTTGGCAATTGAATTTCACCCCAGAACAAAATATATGTTTTGGCGGATACTATTATTCTTTGTCAACCACTGCTGGGACACCAGATTCAGGGTACTGCTATATTGGCAAGTGAATTTTACCCCAGAACAAAATATATGTTTTGGCGGACACTATTATACTTTGCCAGCCAGTGCTGGGACACCAGATTCAGGGTATTGCTATTTTGGCAATTGAATTTAACCCCAGAACAAAATATATGTTTTGGCGAACACTATTATACTTTGCCAGCCAGTGCTGGGACAGCAGATTCAGGGTATTGCTATTTTGGCAATTGAATTTAACCCCAGAACAAAATATATGTTTTGTCGGACACTAATATACTTTGCCAGCCACTGCTGGAACAGCAGATTCAGGGCATTGCTATTTTGGCAATTGAATTTCACCCCAGAACAAAATATATGTTTTGGCGGACACTATTATTCTTTGTCAGCCACTGCTGGGACACCAGATTCAGGGTATTGCTATTTTGGCAATTGTATTTCACCCCAGAACCAAATATATGTTTTAGCAGACACTATTATACTTTGCCAGCCACTGCTGGTACACCAGATTCAGGGTATTGCTATTTTGGCAATTGAATTTTGCCCCAGAACAAAATATATGTTTTGGCGGACACTATTCTACTTTGACAGCCACTGCCGAGATACCAGATTCAGGGTATTGCTATTTTGGCAATTGAATTTCACCCCAGAACAATATATATGTTTTGGCGTACACTATTATACTTTGCCAGCCAGTGCTGGGACACCAGATTCAGGGTATTGCTATTTTGGCAATTGAATTTAACCCCAGAACAAAATATATGTTTTGGCGGACACTATTATACTTTGCCAGCCAGTGCTGGGACACCAGATTCAAGGTATTGCTATTTTGGCAATTGAATTTCACCCCAGAACAAAATGTATGTTTTAACGGACACTATTATACTTTGCCAGCCAGTGCTGGGACACCAGATTCAGGGTACTGCTATTTTGGCAAGTAAATTTTACCCCAGAACAAAATATATGTTTTGGCGGACAATATTATACTTTGTCAGCCAGTGCTCGGACACCAGATTCAGGGTATTGCTATTCTGGCAATTGAATTTCACCCCAGAACAAAATA
>JAKVIS010002266.1:0-23717 GCA_033119425.1 Bufotes viridis | reverse complement strand
GTGTGTGTGTAGTGATTGGTGCACTTTACTTATGTTTTCCTCTGGTGGTCCCAGACAAAGGGACCACCAGGCGAGGCTGAACAGCAGGCATATCAGGCGCTGTTTACAAAACAGCGTCTGATATGCGTTTAAATCTCTTTTTCGCATGATCAGCGCTGGCAGGCTGTAGTTTCAGTTGTCCTGGTCACGATCGCATGAGCGCGTGCGCCACGGCTGCAGCGCGTTCATGCGAATCTCGAGTCTCACGAGTGAGACCTGAGAGAGCCCGCGCTGACGCCCATCGAGCGTTAGCGTGGCGGCAAGTGGTTAACTACCGCCTGACCAGGGCTCGAAGAATGGTGGAATGCACATTCGGCATTCTGGTGGCCAAATGGCGAATTTTACCAAACCAATTCAACTGAAAATAAAATCTGTCGATGAGGAATTAAAGGCAGCTGTCGTATTTACACAACTACCTCCTCACAAAATAACCACTACATGTCGATCAGATACCTGAAGACAGCGAGTTGGCCAGTATTGAAAGTTTTGGACTGTAGCAGTTTCAAGGATGAGAGACTCCTTTGCTGAATATTTCTGCTCCGATGCAGGAAGAGTGGACTGGCAGGACCAAATGATTTAAATGATTTGTGTTTTTTCCATGAAAAATTATTCTAATTTGAATTTATTCTTGATGCAGTTTGGTTACATGGTTATGTGAGTGGGTGGATACAGTAGTGTGTATTGATTTTCAAAACCTGTTTTGTAAAATTAATTTGTTAAACTTTTTTAAAGTCTTGTTGCATATACTAATCTCCCCTACTGGGAGTAGCGACAAATACGTGTGTCGCTCTGCCAGCACTGGTTTATTATGTCAGGCCTCTCTTCTGCACACTACTCCTTGTCAACATAATCTCCCCATGCTGGAGGAGCGACAAATATTTGTGTCGCTCTGCCTGTGCTGGGAGATTATGTCAGGACTCTCTTCTACACACTACTGATTATCAACATAATCTCCCCATGCTGAAGGAGTGACAAATACTTGTGTACGCTATGCCAGCGCTGGAAGATTATATCAGGCCTCTCTTCTACACACTACTGATTGTCAACATAATCTCCCACGCTGGAGAAGCGACAAATACTTGTGTCGCTCCACCAGTGCCGGGGAAAATTTAAGGGTTCCAAAAGAACCCATTTGGATCCACTTGTTTAAAAACCTTTTAAACAAAAGCAAAAACAAATACGGTACATTTTCAAATACAAATAACATTTATTAAGAATAAATAACATTTTGAGAAAATAAAAACTTATTTACAGTTGCCTATATAAAGGCCTGGGGGAAGTAGAAGGGTGGAGGGGAGTTCATGGTTTGGGACCCCTCTGTCCTGATGTTCTTCTGCCACGGTGGACAAATAAGTGCATGTTAGGGGAAGTGCAACAGAGGGAGTATTTAAAGTTGACGATTGGGCAGGAGATGGAGTTTCCGAGCTAGAGTAGAGGAGTGGTGAAAGAGGTTGGAGGATAGTAATGAGGAGGAGAGGGAGATAAGTGGTGAGAAAAAATAGCTCAGGAGTTTGGGACTGGGATGGGGTATAGGAGTTGGGATGGGGAGGTTGGGAAGGGGTTGGCGAGGTTAGGAAGGGGGGATAGGTGTGGGATGGGGATAGGGCTGGGACAGGGGATAGGACTGGGGCGAGGGAAGGGATGTGGGGCGGTGTTGCACTTGCCAAGAGCGCATGATCCACTTGTCTTCTGGTCTCAAACAGTTGATCGGACGTGAACTGTTCCATCAAGAGAGTAACGATATCAAATAGTGATGCGCAGACTCGCTTGCGGCGTCAACACCGCCCCTCTCTGAAGATGCTGCAAATTATTCTCCAAAGTGGCAACTCTCTTTGTGAATCCCATCAGGACTAAGTAGCTAGAGCCTTGTGAGATCCTTAGTAGTCTGCCTGGCGGCTCCTACCTGTCCTCTTGTGACACATGAGGGCCTCGAATAGTGGGACTAATGTGCCCGATCGTTGCGTTGTATTTCAGTGGAGAGACCTCTGGACAGAGGTGAGCAAGCGACTTCTGATGCTACATGGGAAGTTGCATTGCAAAAGTATTTCATACAATAGTGTACATAGATGGAGCCCATACATTCCATTAGTGTACAGAGAAGTGTCTATGTACAGTAGGAATTTTTTTTGTGAGCAACTTTAGATGTATAATCTTTAACATCGCTCATCTCTACTCCACAAAATACAATGTGGATGTCAAGACAGAGTGCCAAATGACAGTCTGCCTAGGCCATACACATAGATTGGATAAAATAATTCATAATCTCTATAAACATAATATCTTACCTTCACAGCTCTAGGGTTCTTCGTAGGAACCCCAAGGGAGCACTATATAGCGATATACCCACCTTGAGGTTCCTCCTGAACCACTCGGGCGCCAAGTATCTCATTAAAGTCTTTCTTGTAGCGGTCCCTGATTTACCGCCACGAAACATGATTGTCGACCGTGGAACAAAAAAACAAACAAACAAAAAAAAAAAAAGGTTAGTCTTTAAAATACATAACTTGATACCAAAGATGTTTGTGGCTGTGGTAGCATGGCTGAGCAGTTTACTGTCTCTTCAGGGGCATGGGTTCCAAATCCCACTACTGCCATTGTTGAGTCCTTTTGAAAATCTTCTCTGAGGTAGTTTACCGTTTTGCTTATCCACTGTTCAAAGAGAAAATTAAGGGAATGTTTAAATCACACAACGGATCTCCATGGATGAAAGCTTCAAGTTCAAAGTATTTACTGGTATAAATTGTGTAATTGGTTGAGAACAAAAGTGACATACTGACGGTCAGTGGAAAGCAAACTCATCAATCCATTGAAATCCAAATCACCCCAAAAATCTAATAAAAAAATTCTAATCAAAGGTGGTTCCAAATTGCATGAATTTCATCACAGCAACTCTCAATGTGACTCAGTAGTGTCTATGGACCCAAAGTGCCTGTATGAACTCCCAACAATGTCTGAGCATGCTCCTGATGAGACCACGGACGTTGTCCTGGGGATCTCCTCTCAGACCCGGTTCAGGGAATGAGTGGACTCCTAGACGGTCTGTAGGCGCTACTTTGGCCCCAAGGTCTGACAGTGGCTATGAGGATTTCATCCCAGTACCTAACAACAGTCAGGGAGAGAGTAATTGTCTGTGGCCATCACCAGCAAAAAAATTCCATTTTCAGAAGTTGTCTTGCTGTTGCCTCTCCAGTGCGTGCCCATCGGTTGTCACTTTAATTTGCACTAATGCAGGTAAAGGCGTCATTTCAGATCAGCGTTCTTGTGAAATGCATAGGTAGCCCTGGGGATACCTCTCCTGAAGAGGTATAAAAATGCAGGAAGGCGTGTTCTGGGTCAGGGATGATTCCCAATCTGTGGCCCTCCAGCTGTTGCAAAATGACAACTTCCATCATGCCTGGACAGCCTACAGCTATCAGGGAATGCTGGGAGTTGTAGCTTTTAATCACATCAGCCCCTAGCTTAAACACCCTTAAAGGGAATCTGTCACTAAGCGAGTCTGGTGCATCACTATTTGATATCGTTACTCCCCTTGATGGAACAGTTCACGTCCGATCAACTGTTTGAGACCAGAAGACAAGTGGACTGCGTCTTTTGGCAAGTGCAACACCGCCCCACATCCCTTCCCTCGCCCCAGTCCTATCCCTGTCCCAGCCCTATCCCCCATTCCACACCTATCCCCTTCCTAACCTCGCCAACCCCCTTCCCAACCTCCCCATCCCAACTCCTATACCCTTGTCAGCTAAACATATGCTGACATTAAGGGTCTCCATAGCAGTCCTAATGTGTTTTTATTTTAGATATCCAAGGCTTTATTTTCTCAAAAAACAGGTTTTACCCACCTGTCAATCATCAGAATAAGGAGCCCAGGGAGGTCTGGCCATGCAGGGTGTTCGTCAGCACCCTCCCCCGTCAGTGCCGCACGCCGCCTCTCCAAACCTCTGCGCCGCCTCCTAAAGCGCAGTGCCGCCTCTCCCTCTCCCTCCCTCCCCCTCCTTCCCCGTCAAGATCCCGCGCGTGCGCTGGGGCTACAGCTCTTCGCGGGCTCTGAGAGGCTGGCGCCAGGGTGCGGTCATACCAGGGAGGGAGCGAAGAGCTGGCGCATGCGCGCTGCGCTCCCTGAAGCCGGTTGCCAGAGACCGCACGGGCGCATCGCGCAGTGCCCTGTGCGCTGCTGGGATCTTGACCGGGGAAGGAGGGGAAGGAGGGGAGGGAGGGAGAGGAGAGGCGGCACTGCGCTTTAGGAGGCGGCGCAGAGGTTTGGAGAGGCGGCGTGCGGCACTGACGGGGGAGGGTGCGGACGAACACCCTGCATGGCCAGACCTCCCCCTGGGCTCCTTATTCTGATGATTGACAGGTGGGTAAAACCTGTTTTTTGAGAAAATAAAGCCTTGGATATCTAAAATAAAAACACATTAGGACTGCTATGGAGACCCTTAATGTCAGCATATGTTTAGCTGACAAGGGTAAAAGCTAGTGACAGATTCCCTTTAATGACCAGGCCACTTTTTATAAATCCGCACTACACTACTTTACCCGTTTATTGCTCCGTCATGCAACTTACCACCCAAATGAATTTTACCTCCTTTTCTTCTCACTAATAGAGCTTTCATTTGGTGGTATTTCATTGTTGCTGACATTTTTACTTTTGCTATTAATAAAAATTTAACGACATTTTGCAAAAAAATGACATTTTTCACTTTCTGTTGTAAAATTTAAAAAAAAACTACATTTCTATATAAATTTTCTCTAAATTTATTGTTCTACATGTCTTTGATAAAAAAATCCAATAAGTGTATATTTATTGCTTTGGGTAAACGTTATAGCGTTTACAAACTATAGTGCAAAAAAAGTGAATTTCGGCATTTTGAAGCAGCTCTGACTTTCTGAGCACCTGTCATGTTTCTTCAGGTGCTAGAATGTCAGGATAGTATAAATACCCCCAAATGACACCATTTTAGAAAGAAGACACCCCAAAGTATTCACGGAGGGGCATGGTGAGTTCATGTATCATTTCATTTTTTCACAAGTTAGCGGAAAATGACACTTTCTGAGGAAAAAAAATAATAATAAAGTTTCCATTTCTGCTAACTTCTGGCAAAAAAAAAAAAATCTCCCACGGACTCACTATGCCCCTCAGTGAATACCTTGGGGTGTCTACTTTCGAAATGGGGTCATTTGTGGGGTGTATTTACTGTTCTGGCATTTTGGGCGGGGCTAAATTGTGAGTAGCCATGTAAAAGCTAAAGGTACTCGTTGGAATTTGGGCCTCTTTGCACCCAGGCTGCAAAAAGTGTCACTTATGTGGTATCGCCGTACTCAGGAGAAGTAGGGCAATGTGTTTTGGGGTGTATTGTTACATATACCCATGTTGGAGTGAAGAAATATCTCTGTAAACTGACAACTTTGTATAAAAATTTAAAAGTTGTCATTTACAGAGATATTTCTCACACACAATATGAGTATATATAAAAATACACCCCAAAACACTGACCTTACTTCTCC
The DNA here is from genome assembly GCA_033119425.1 of Bufotes viridis. Taxonomy (NCBI): domain Eukaryota; kingdom Metazoa; phylum Chordata; class Amphibia; order Anura; family Bufonidae; genus Bufotes; species Bufotes viridis. The sequence continues at coordinate 18,176 of JAKVIS010002266.1, read as the reverse complement.
TGAGACCAGCGACTACCACATGTGTACACTTTTTGCAGTCAAGATGCAAAGGGCTAAATTCCATGAATACCTTTAAGATTTCACAGGGCATTTTTACGCATTTGGATTATCACGCTTTAGCACCCTAAAATGCCAGGGCAGTATAAATACCCACATGTGACCCCATTGTGGAAGAAGACACCCCAAGGTATTCCGTGAGGGCATGGCAAGTTCACCGAAATTTTTTTTGGGCACAAGTTAGCGGAAATTGATTTTTATTTTAATTTTTACAAAGTCTCATATTCCACTAACTTGTGACAAAAATAAAATTTTACATGAACTCGCCATACCCCTCAGCGAATACCTTGAGGTGTCTTTGTTCTAAAATGGGGTCACATGTGAGGTGTTTATACTGCCCTGGCATTTTAGGGGTCTCCGCAATCATTACACGTATGGCCAGCATTAGGAGTTTCTGCGATTCTCCTTATATTGAGCATACGGGTAATGAGATTTTTCGTTCAGCCTCTGGGCTGAAAAAAAAAATAAAATGAACGGCACAGATTTTTCATTCGCATCAATCAATGTGGATGAAAAAATCTCTGCCAAATCAGTGACTGCGGTGCGGTGGGCTGGGCGCTAGCTACCTAACAAGTAGCTAACTAACTGGCGGGGATAAGGGACCCTTATGCCCCATTCACACGTCCGCAATTCTGTTTGCGGAACTGAATTGCGGACCCATTCATTTCTATGGGGACAGACTTTGTCCCGCTCGGATCGGAATTACGGATCCGCGCTTCCGAGTCTGCACTTCCGTTCAGCAAAAATATAGAACATGTCCTATTCTTGTCCGCAATTGCGGACAAGAAAAGCATTTTCTATATAGTTCTGGCAATGTGCGGATCTGCAAAATGCGCAAAGCACATTGCCGGTGTCCGTGTTTTGAGGATCTGCGGATCTGCGGATCCGTGGATCAGTTCAGCGGATCCGTGAATCCACGGATCCGCAAAACACATATGGACGTCTGAATGGAGCCTTACAAGGGGTGTGATCAATGACAGGGGGGTGATCAGGGGTCTAGATGGGGTGATCAAGGGGTTAACAAGGGGTTAATAGGTGAGGGTGGGGTGGGGGGGTTAGTGTAGTGTTTGGTGCAACTTTACATAGTTACCTGGTCCTCTGGTGAGTCGATCCCAGCAAATGGGACCACCAGAGGACCAGGTAGCAGGTATACCAGGCGCTGTTCACAAAACAGCATCGGGTATACATGTTTGATGCGATTTATATCGCATCTACAGCCTGCCAGCGATTGATCATCGATGGCAGGCTGTAGTTCAACTCTTGAGACGCGCGCCACAGTGAACTCGCACGTCTCGCGAGATGACAGCGCCGATGCGTCCACACAGAGCTACAGGACCGCGCGCAGGACACATCCCTGCGTTAGGCGGTCCTGTAGTGGTTAACAGCTGGAGGGCCGCAGGTTGGGCACTCCTGTTCTAAAGTGAGACTTCCTGAAGCCTTGGTCACAGAATAAGCCCTCTTGATGCGGTAGCTTTGTTGGCATATAACGCACGTTGGGGTGAGCGGTTTCCTAGTCTGAAAAAGTTGCGTAATAATGCTTTGCTAAGCAGTAGCGGGGTGACGCTGTTGAAATGACTGGACATTGGTTCCTTTCAGACTGGAGGAATGTATTTGTAGTTCTCTGCTGCTAAAGTTAAACATTCATTTCAACTGCGGAATAGATTGTGCTTCTTTTCAAATGGGGTCCTGAAAATGGTTGGATTGCCAGAAGCAATTTTCTTTGTGGAATATTTTGGACATTTTGATACCAAAAACATCTACGTCTCCAGTAGCATGGCCGAGCGGTCTAAGTCGCTAGATTTAGGGTCCAGTCACTTCGGGAGCGTGGGTTTAAATCCCACTGCTGCCATCATTAGGTCCTTTTCAAAATGTTCTCGGAGGTAGTTTACTGGTTTTGTTATTCCACTGATTAATAAATAAAATTAAGGGAACACTTAAATCAGACATCGCATCTCCATGGATAAAAGGTTTAAAGTACAACTGTCCAATTTTTTTTTTTTTTACTATTGGATTTTGGTGATTAATATCACCTTGTTGGCCCTGTTTTAATTTCTGATTATTTAACCCCTTAAGGACACGGCCCTATTTCACCTTAAGGACCAGGCCATTTTTTCAAAATCTGACCATTGTCACTTTATGTGGTGATAACTTTAAAACGCTTTTTCTTATCCAGGCCATTCTGAGATTGTTTTTTCGTCACATATTGTACTTCATGACAGTGGTAAAATGAAGTCGAAAAATTTCATTTTTATTTATAAAAAAATACCAAATTTACCAAAAATTTTGAAAAATTTGCAATTTTCCAAGTTTCAATTACTCTACTTCTATAATATATAGTAATACTGCCAAAAAAAGTTATTGATTTACATTCCCCATATGTCTACTTCATGTATCGATCATTTTGGGAATGCCATTTTATTTTTGGGGACGTTACAAGGCTTAGAAGTTTAGAAGCAAATCTTGAAATTTTTCAGAAATTTTCAAAAACCCACTTTTAGGGACCAGTTCAGGTCTGAAGTCACTTTGTGAGGCTTACATAATAGAAACCACCCAAAAATTACCCCATTCTAGAAACTACACCCCTCAAGGTATTCAAAACTGATTTTACAAACGTCATTAAACCTTTAGGTTTTCCACAAGAGTTAATGGCAAATGGAGATAAAATTTCAGAATTTCGATTTTTGAAAAAATTTCCGTTTGAATCCATTTTTTCAGTAACAAAGCAAGGGTTAACAGCCAAACAAAACTCAATTTTATTGCCCCGATTCTGTAGTTTTCAGAAACACCCTATATGTGGTCGTAAACTGCTGTATGGCCAAACTGCAGGGCGCAGAAGGAAAGGAGCGCCATATGGTTTTGGAAGGCAGATTTTGCTGGACTGGATTTTTGACACCATGTCCCATTTGAAGCCCCCGATGCACCCCTAGAGTAGAAACTCCATAAAAGTGACTCCATCTAAGAAACTACGCCCCTCAAGGTATTCAAAACCAGTTTTACAAACTTTGTTAACCCTTTAGGTGTTCCACAAGAGTTATTGGCAAATGGAGATGAAATTTCCGAATTTCTATTTTTGTTACCTTGTCTCAAAAAAGTGTAATATAGAGCAACCAAAAATCATGTTTACCCTAGAATAGTACCAACAAAACTGACACCTTATCCCGTAGTTTCCAAAATGGGGTCACTTTTTTGGAGTTTCTACTGTAGGGGTGCATCAGGGGGGCTTCAAATGGGACATAGTGTCAAAAAACCAGTCCAGCAAAATCTGCCTTCCAAAAACCATATGGCGTTCCCTTCCTTCTGTGCCCTGCCGTTTGGCCATACAGTAGTTTACGACCACATATGGGGTGTTTGTGCAAACAAGAGAATCAGGGCAATAAATATTGAGTTTTGTTTGGCTGTTAACCCTTGCTTTGTTATTGCAAAAATGGATTAAAATGGAAAATTTGCAAAAAATAGCTGTTTTGGGACTGTTTTTATTTTTGTTATTTACATAGTTGAACTGACAGGTTAGATTGTGTGCTATTTCTATAGAGCAGGTTGTTACGGACGCGACAATACCAAATATGACTACTTTTTGGGGTTTTTTGTTTCAGTTTTACATAATAAAGCATTTTTGAAAATAATTTATTTTTAGTTTCTCCACATTCTGAAAGCCATAGTTTTATTTTATTTTTTTGGGCGACTGTCTTATGTAGGGGCTCATTTTTTGCGGGATGAGATGGCGGTTTGATTGGCACCATCTTGGGGTGCATATGACATTTTGGTCGCTTGCTATGACACTTTTTGTGATGTAAGGTGACAAAAATGGCTTTTGACACCGTATTTTTTTTTTTTTTTTGCTGTGTTCAGCTGAGGGGTTAGATCATGTGTTATTTATATAGGAAAATAAGTTTTGAAAAAACAAGGGTTTTTTCGGTGTGTTTGATCACTCACTATAACAATTACTACTGTAAACAGTGATCTGGAAAAGGCTGAATTAATACCTAACTTTTATTTGATTATAGATAAAATATTGTCACACGGGTATACACAGACACTACAAACGTCTTCATTCCCTCTAGATGTGGGATAGTTGTACCCAGTAAATGGAGACCAGAAATTCTCTGACCATTCATGTACTTCAAGACGAAACAGTCACCAATTCTTTCAGTCAGTGTCATATGAAAGAACAGGTGACTGTACGTATACGTAAAAACAACACGAATGTCCTCCAACCTCCTAAACACAACAAGAGGGTGGAGGAAAGGATGCACAATTGTGGTTTACAATGGGCATCAATTGACAGATACAAGCACTTGTGAACCACAATAAGATATATGTGGGTCCACCCACAACCACATAGGGGTGTAGAAAGTGCACGCGGCACCGTAACCAATTGTCCTACCGTACTGTTGATGGGGTAGTATGGTGATGTGCCAGCTCAGATTTTCTTTACATGCAGCAGCCCTGGGGGTTTCCTTATAGGGGATGGTACAGCTGAGCGGGTATAGAATGTAGGGAGGAGGGTGGATACTTGAGGAGACCCTAATTCACCCTACACTCCACAACTTACCCTAAAGATTGCTGACCACGGAGTATCCCACTAGTTGGGTCCCCGTCCGGAACCTGTCCCTGGATCTAACCCTGGAGACCTACCCACGGAGTATCCCACTAGCTGGGCCCCCGTCCGGAACCTTTCCCTAGGGCTAAGCGTTCCCTAAAATACCCCAACATGCACGTTTCTGAGGAAATCTTCCTCTCTTCAGGGAACCGCTGTTAAGGGCAAAATAAGTTCAAAAAGTCGGAGGCTGCAAAAGATGAATGCAGCGACTACTTAAACAAAGTGTGGCACTGGTAGGTGCCGCACTCTACAAACAACTGCACAGATGAGTGCTAGGCTGTCTTTTAGAACGCTCAGGTATAGATGTTACCTGGTTTAACCTGCTGAGTCCGCCATTATTTAAAGCCCAGGAGGTGTGGGATAGGCGTGGACGCTAATTCCAACTCCTCCCCTGCAAGGCGATGCCAGGCGTATGTAGATGAAGAGATCAAAGATGGCGACCGCGACGTGCGTTCCACAGTACATGGCGTGCGTTCCACGTCCCGGAAGAATGCTCAGTTATTGATTATGAATGTCTGCGCTCGAAAATCCACGATGCAGACACTTATCTCACTATGTAAATGACTCAGGTTTACTACAAGTTACTGATAATCACGAATAACAGTAGACAAACCTAACATTTGATTGATTATGCCATGTCAGATGACAGGATAGGTGTCTGTCAGGTGAAATGGTCCACATACGTAGATAGTCCCAGCAGAATAGATACTCGATATAATATCAAAGACTACTGTTGGAGGAACAAAAAATATAACCACAAACAGTTGGACATCCGTTAGTTTAAACAAACTTATGATATGTAACTCATATCAATAATGTAGGTGGGCAATATGAGGACAATTGCCCACTACTTATAGAGATGTGTAGACATGATGATATGAACGCATCTTGTGTCAGGGTGGCGGACAAATAAGACTTATATCCACGACTCTGGCACACAACCCAGATATGGGTAAATATTAACATAAAATATGGTATTTTTTGCAGAACGATAGAAATAATAATTTATTGACATGGGAAAAGAATATTAATTCGGTAGACATGGTCAGGAAAATCAACTCATATGAATGAGTAAAATAGCAACGCTAAGTGGGTGTTGGGGAGATAAGATGGTATGACATCCAAGGAGGGTCTGTGCATTCATTAGGACCTTAATAAGTGACTAGGATTATATGTATTAGGACTAAAGAAAACAGGAAAAATGTATCTGTTCATTTAGTCCTTTAGGTGACACTGTGTCCAAAAGGTAGGTCCACCTTGCCTCCCTTTGTAATAGTAGGCGGTCCCAGTTCCCACCTCTCACCGGTGGAGTCACTTTTTCAATACCCATGGCCTTGATACAATTACTGAGTCATTTACATAGTGAGATAAGTGTCTGCATCGTGGATTTTCGAGCGCAGACATTCATAATCAATAACTGAGCATTCTTCCGGGACATGGAACGCACGCCATGTACTGTGGAACGCACGTCGCGGTCGCCATCTTTGATCTCTTCATCTACATACGTCTGGCATCGCCTTGCAGGGGGAGGAGTTGGAATTAGCGTCCACGCCTATCCCACACCTCCTGGGCTTTAAATAATGGCGGACTCAGCAGGTTAAACCAGGTAACATCTATACCTGAGCGTTCTAAAAGACAGCCTAGCACTCATCTGTGCGTTGTTTGTAGAGTGCGACACCTACCAGTGCCACACTTTGTTTAAGTAGTCGCTGCATTCATCTTTTGCAGCCTCCGACTTTTTTGAACTTATTTTGCCCTTAACAGCGGTTCCCCTGAAGAGAGGAAGATTTCCTCAGAAACGTGCATGTTGGGGTATTTTAGGAACGCTTAGCCCTAGGGAAAGGTTCCGGACGGGGCCCAGCTAGTGGGATACTCCGTGGGTAGGTCTCCAGGGTTAGATCCAGGGACAGGTTCCGGACGGGGACCCAACTAGTGGGATACTCCGTGGTCAGCAATCTTTAGGGTAAGTTGTGGAGTGTAGGGTGAATTAGGGTCTCCTCAAGTATCCACCCTCCTCCCTACATTCTATACCCGTTCAGCTGTACCATCCCCTATAAGGAAACCCCAGGGCTGCTGCATGTAAAGAAAATCTGAGCTGGCACATCACCATACTACCCCATCAACAGTACGGTAGGACAATTGGTTACGGTGCTGCCGTGCACTTTCTACACCCCTATGTGGTTGTGGGTGGACCCACATATATCTTATTGTGGTTCACAAGTGCTTGTATCTGTCAATTGATGCCCATTGTAAACCACAATTGTGCATCCTTTCCTCCACCCTCTTGTTGTGTTTAGGAGGTTGGAGGACATTCGTGTTGTTTTTACGTATATGTACAGTCACCTGTTCTTTCATATGACACTGACTGAAAGAAATGGTGACTGTTTCGATCTTGAAGTACATGAATGGTCAGAGAATTTCTGGTCTCCATTTACTGGGTACAACTATCCCACATCTAGAGGGAATGAAGACGTTCGTAGTGTCTGTGTATACCCGTGTGACAATATTTTATCTATAATCAAATAAAAGTTAGGTATTAATTCAGCCTTTTCCAGATCACTGTTTACAGTAGTAGTTATTTATATAGATCAGGTTGTGACGGACGCGGCGATACATAATATGTATACTTTTTATTTATTTTTTTAAGTTTTACACAATAATATCATTTTTTAAAACAAAAAAAAAACATGTTTTAGTGTCTCCATAGTTTGAGAGCCATATATATATATTTTTTTGGGCGATTGTCCTATGTAGGGGCTCATTTTTTGAGGGATGAGATGGCGGTTCGAATGGTACTATCTTGGGGTGCATATGACTTTTTGATCGCTTACTATTACACTTTTTGTGATGTAAGGTGACAAAAAAATGGCTTGTTTGACAACGTTTTTATTGTTTATGTTTACGGCGTTCATCTGAGGGGTTAGGTCATGTTATATTATTATAGAGCAGGTCCTTACGGACGTGGCGATACATAATATGTATACCTTTTTTTATTTATTTTGGTTTTACACAATAATATCCCTTTTGAATGAAAAAAAAACATGTTTTAGTATCTCCATAGTCTGAGAGCCATATATTTTCAGTTTTTAGGCAATTGTCTCAGGTTGGGTATCATTTTTGTGGATGAGGTGATGGTTAGATTGGAACTATTTGGGGGTCATATGACTTTTGATCGCTTGCTATTACACTTTTGTGATGTAAGGTGGCAAAAAATGGCTTTTGACAAAGTTTTTATTATTTTTTTTTACAGTGTTTACTTGAGGGGTTAGGTCATGTGATATTTTTATAGAGCAGATTCTTACGGACGTGGAGATACCCAATATGTCTACTTTTTAATTTTTTTTTCATTTAACCCTAAAAGCATTTTTGAAACAAAAAATCATGTTTTAGTCTGAGAGGCATAGTTTTTTTATTTTTGGCCAATTGTTTTAGCTAGGGACTCTTTTTTGCGGGATGAGATGGCGGTTTGATTGGTACTATTTTGGGAGGCAAACGCCTTTTGATCGCTTTGTATTACACTTTTAGTGATGTAATGTGCCAAAAATGGCTTATTTACACCATTTTTTTTTTTTTATGGCGTTCACCTGAGGAGTTCAGTCATGTGATATTTTTATAGAGCAGGTTTTTACGGACGCGGCGATAGCTAATATGTGTAGTGTATTTTATTTTTTTTTAATTTTTATTCAGTGATATGTGTTTTTTTCATTTTTACTTTTTTTCACTTTTTTACATTTTTTTGACCCAGACCCACTTGGTTCTGAAAGATCCAGTGGATCTGGTATCTCAGATAATACAGTACAGTACACTATATAGTGCACTGTACTGTATTTTGTACTTTAGAAAGTCTGAATAGACCTTTAGCAGGTCTATTCAGACTTTCAGCACCATGGAGAGCAGGACGCTCTGAAAGCGCCCTGTCTCCATGGCAACCATCACCCGCTGCCATAACTGGGCAGGGGGTGATGGATGGGGAGGGAGAGGAGCTCCCTCCCTCTGCGATCCCATCCTGTTGGGGGGCTGCAAAGGCACAGCAGCCCCCCGATGGGAGAGGGAGGGAGCGCTCCCTCCCTGTTAACCCTTCCATACCGCGGTCCGTCCGGACCGCGGTACGGAAGAGGTTAAACGGCTGGCATCTGCAGCACAGATGCCAGCCGTTTCTATCAGAGTGTCAGCAATGTGCTGGCACTCTGATAGAACCACTAGACACCAGGGATAGATTACAGAGGCGGCGGGCGGGGGATCGCAATCGCCTGGATCAGGGCATAAGTGTACTCCTGGACAGTCTGTGGTGATACTTTGGGCACTTTGGCCCCATGCGGCTTGGCATTGTCCTGCAGCAGCTGGCACCCAGGACCCGCTGCACCAATGACGTAAGGTTTGACAGTGGCTCTGAGGATTTCATACCGGTACCTACCAGCAGTCAGGGAGAGAGTAATTGTCTGTGGCCACCACCAGCAAAAAAACATTCCCTTTTCGGAAGTTGTCTTGCTGTTGCCTCTCTAGTGCGCACCTGTTGTCACTTTCATTTGCACTAAAGCAGGTGAAATGGATCCCTAATGGTTTATGCTTCCTAACTGGACAGAATTTGATATTCCTGAAGTTTAAGTGACTTGGGGGTTATACTGTGATGCTTAAGTGTTCCTTTAACGTTTTTTGTAGCAGTGTAGATTAAGGAGCATGCTCTTGAAATCTTTCCTGCCATTACATGAATATGTGTGTAGTTTTCCGGTCAGATGAGGTTTATGAAAAGATAGTTGTGAGAATCCCTAATTTGTCCTAGTGGTTAATGACTGAGAATTATCTCAATGAAAACAGTGCTTGGTGGAGTAATGCATGTAAGCTCAGCTAAAATGCAGTCAACCAGCACCCAACGTGGGGCTCAACCCCACGTAACCCTGAGATTAAGAGTCTCATGCTCTACCGACTGAGCTAGCCGGGCTTGCGACGCTGAGCCAGGGGCTTAGGACGCCGTGCTGCAGCATCATGATCCGTCTGCTGAGCATGCGAGATGCTGGATGTGGTGATTGAGGCTAAGCGCCTACCAGGTCCTGAGCGGAGCGGTTGGCAGGCAGCAAAGGTGGCACCATCCTGGCATTGGTGGTTCAGTGGTAGAATTCTCGCGTGCCACGCGGGAGGGTTGGGTCCGATTCCCGGCCAATGCAGAGCAGTCCTTTTCTTTTCTTTGCTTGGTCTCCTCCAAAAGAAAAACAAAAAACAGCAGATTTTGGTTCTCCTCCCTTTGCCTTCCCTAAATGGCTGCTTTTTCGCTCGGTTCGAAAGCAAGTGTACAGTGCTTGGTGGAGTGATGCATGTAAGCTCAGCTAAAACACAGTCAACCAGCGCCCAACATGGGGCCCGAACCCACGACCCTGAGACTAAGAGTCTCATGCACGACTGACTGAGCTAGACGGGCTTGCAACGCTGAGCCAGGGGCTTGCGACGATGTGCTGCAGCATCATGATCCGTCTGCTGAGCATGCGAGATGCTGGATGTGGTGCTTGAAGCTAATCGCCTACCAGGTCCTGGGTCTGAGCGGAGCGGTTGGCAGGCAGCAAAGGTGGCACCATCCTGGCATTGGTGGTTCAATGGTAGAATTCTCACATGCCATGCAGGAGGCCCGGGTTTGATTCCCGGCCAATGCAGAGCAGTCCTTTTTCTTTTCTTTGTTTGGTCTCCCTCTCCAAAAGAAAAACAATAAACAGCAGATTTTGGTTCTCCTCCTCTTTAGCCTTCCTAAATGGCTACTTTTTCGCTTGTTTCAGAAACAAGTGTACAGTGCTTGGTGGAGTGATGCATGTAAGCTCAGCTAAAACACTGTCAACCAGCATCCAATGTGGGGCTCGAACCCACGACCCTGAGATCAAGAGTCTCAAGCTCTACCAACTGAGCTAGCCAGCCTTGCGAAGCTGAGCCAGGGGCTTGCGACGCCGTGCTGCAGCATCATGATCCATCTGCTGAGCATGCGAGATGCTGGATGTGGTGCTTGAGGCTAAGCGCCTACCAGGTTCTGGGTCTGAGCGGAGCGGTTGGCAGGCAGCAAAGATGGCACCATCCTGGCATTGGTGGTTCAGTGGTAGAATTCTCACATGCTACGCTGGAGTCTCGGGTTTGATTCCCGTCCAATGCAGAGCAGTCCTTTTCTTTTCTTTGCTTGGTCTCTCCTCCAAAACAAAAACAAAAAACTGCAGATTTTGGTTCTCCTCCTCTTTGACCTTCCCTAAATGGCTACTTTTTCGCTTGGTTCGGAAATAAGTGTACAGTGCTTTGTGAAGTGATGCATGTAAGCTCCACTAAAACGCAGTGAACCAGCGCCCAACGTGGGGCCCAAACCCACAACCCTGAGATTAAGAGTCTCATGCTCTACTGACTGAGCTAGCCAGGCTTGCGATGCAGAGCCAGGGGCTTGCGATGCCGTGCTGCAGCATCATGATCTTTTTGCTGAGCATGCGAGATGCTGCATGTGGTGCTTGAGGCTAAGCACCTACCAGGTTCTGGGTCTGAGCGGAGCGGTTGGCAGGCAGTAAAAGTAGCACCACCCTGGCATTGGTGGTTCAGTGGTAGAATTCTCGCCTGCCACGCGGGAGGCTTGGGTTCGATTAACGGCCATTGCAGAGCAGTCCTTTTTCTTTTCTTTGCTTGGTCTCCCCCTCCAAAAGAAAAACAAAAAACAGCAGATTTTGGTTCTCCTCCTCTTTGGCCTTTCCTAAATGGCTACTTTTTCGCTCGGTTCAGAAATAAGTGTACAGTGCTTGCTGGAGTGATGCATGTAAGCTCAGCTAAAACACTGTCAACCAGCATCCAATGTGGGGCTCAAACCCACGACCCTGAGATTAAGAGTCTCATGCTCTACCGACTGAGCTAGCCGGGCTTGCGACTCTGAGCCAGGGGCTTGCGACACCGTGCTGCAGCATCATGATCCGTCTGCTGAGCATGCGAGATGCTGGATTTGGTGTTTGAGGCTAAGCACCTACCAGGTCCTGGGTCTGAGCGGAGCGGTTGGCAGGCAGTAAAGTTGGCACCATCCTAGCATTGTTGGTTCAGTGGTAGAATTCTCGCCTGCCATGCGGGAGGCTCGGGGTCGATTCCCGGCCAATGCAGAGCAGTCCTTTTTCTTTTCTTTGCTTGGTCTCCCCCTCCAAAAGAAAAACAAAAAAGTGCAGATTTTGGTTCTCCTCCTCTTTGACCTTCCCTAAATGGCTACTTTTTCGCTTGGTTCGGAAACAAGTGTACAGTGCTTGGTGGAGTGATGCATGTAAGCTCAGCTAAAATGCCGTCAACCAGCACCCAACATGGGGCTCGAACCCACAACCCTGAGATTAAGAGTCTCATGCTCTACCAACTGAGCTAGCCAGGCTTGCGACGCTGAGCCAGGGGCTTGCGATGCCGTGCTGCAGCATCATGATCCGTCTGCTGAGCATGCGAGATGCTGGATGTGGTGCTTGAGGCTAAGCGCCTACCAGGTTCTGGGTCTGAGCGGAGCGGTTGGCAGGCAGTAAAGGGGGCACCACCCTGGCATTGGTGGTTCAGTGGTAGAATTCTCGCGTGCCACGTGGGAGGCTCTGGTTCGATTCCGGCCAATGCAGAGCAGTCCTTTTCTTTTCTTTGCTTGGTCTCCCCTCAAAAGAAAAACAAAAACAGCAGATTTTGGTTCTCCTCCTCTTTGGCCTTCCCTAAATGACTACTTTTTCGCTCGGTTCGGAAATAAATGTACAGTGCTTGGTGGAGTGATGCATGTAAGCTCAGCTAAAACACTGTCAACCAGCATCCAATGTGGGGCTCGAACTCACGAACCTGAAATTAAGAGTCTCATGCTCTAACAACTGAGCTAGCCAGGCTTTTGACTCTGAGCCAGGGGCTTGCGACACCGTGCTGCAGCATCATGATCCGTCTGCTGAGCATGCGAGATGCTGGATGTGATGCTTGAGGCTAAGCGCCTACTAGGTCCTGGGTCTGAGTGTAGCGGTTGGCAGGCAGCAAAAGTGGCACCATTCTGGCATTGGTGGTTCAGTGGTAGAATTCTCGCCTGCCAAGCGGGAGGTCTGGGTTCGATTCCCGGCCAATGCAGAGCAGTCCTTTTTCTTTTCTTTGCTTGGTCTCCCCCTCCAAAAGGAAAAAACAAAAAACAGCAGATTTTGGTTCTCTTCATCTTTGGCCTTCCCTAAATGGCTACTTTTTCGCTTGGTTCGGAAACAAGTGTACAGTGCTTGGTGGAGTGATGCATGTAAGCTCAGCTAAAAGGCAGTCAACCAGTGCCCGGCTCGAACCCACGACCCTGAGATTAAGAGTTTCATGCTCAACCGACTGAGCTAGCCGGGCTTGCCATGCCAAGCCATGTGCTGGCGCCGCCGTGCTGCAGTTTCATGATCTGCTGAGCATGCGAGATGCTGGATGTGGTGCTTGAGGCTGAGTGTAGCGGTTGGCAGGCAGCAAAGGTGGCACCATTCTGGCATTGGTGGTTCAGTGGTAGAATTCTCGCCTGCCAAGCGGGAGGTCCTGGTTCGATTCCCGGCCAATGCAGAGCAGTCCTTTTTCTTTTCTTTGCTTGGTCTCCCCCTCCAAAAGAAAAACAAAAAACAGCAGATTTTGGTTCTCCTTATCTTTGGCCTTCTCTAAATGGCTACTTTTTCGCTTGGTTCGTAAACAAGTGTACAGTGCTTGGTGGAGTGATGCATGTAAGCTCAGCTAAAAGGCAATCAACCAGCGCCCGGCTCGAACCCACGAACCTGAGCTTACGAGTCTCATGCGCTACCGACTGAGCTCGCCGGGCTTGCGACGCTGAGCCGGGGGCTTGCGACGCTGTGCTGCAGCATCATGATCTTTTTGCTGAGCATGCGAGATGCTGGATGTGGTGCTTGAGGCTAAGCGCCTACCAGGTCCTGGGTCTGAGTGTAGCGCTTGGAAGGCAGCAAATGTGGTAACATTCTGGCGTTGGTGGTTCAGTGGTAGAATTATCGCTTGCCACGCAGGAGGCCCGTGATCGATTCCCTGCCAATGCAGAGCAGTCCTTTTCTTTTCTTTGCTTGGTTTCCCTCTCCAAAAGAAAAACAAAAAACAGCAGATTTTGGTTCTCCTCATCTTTGGCCTTCCCTAAATGGCGATTTTTTCGCTTGGTTCGGAAACAAGTGTACAGTGCTTGGTGAAGTGATGCAAGTAAGCTCAGCTAAAACACTGTCAAACAGCATCCAATGTGGGGCTCGAACCCACAACCCTGAAATTAAGAGTCTCATGCTCTACCAACTGAGCTAGCCAGGCTTGTGACTCTGAACCAGGGGCTTGTGACACCGTGCTGCAGCATCATGATCCGTCTGCTGAGCATGCGAGATGCTGGATTTGTTGCTTGAGGCTAAGCGCCTACCAGGTCCTGGGTCTGAGTGGAGCGGTTGGCAGGCAGTAAAGGTGGCACCATCCTGGCATTGGTGGTTCAGTGGTAGAATTCTCGCCTGCCACACGGGAGGCCTGGGTTTGATTCCCGGCCAATGCAGAGCAGTCCTTTTTCTTTTCTTTCCTTGGTCTCCCCTCCAAAAGAAAAACAAAAAACTGCAGATTTTGGTTCTCCTCCTCTTTGACATTCCCTAAATCAGTGTTTCCCAACCAGTGTGTCTCCAGCTGTTGCAAAACTACAACTCCCAGCATGCCCGGACAGCCTTTTGCTGTGCGGGCATTCTGGGAGTTGTAGTTTTGCAACAGCTGGAGGCACACTGGTTGGGATACACTGCCCTAAATGGCTACTTTTTCGCTTGGTTCGGAAACAAGTGTACAGTGTTTGGTGGAGTGATGCATGTAAGCTCAGCTAAAAGTCAGTCAACCAGCGCCCAACGTGGGGCTCGAACCCACGACCCTGAGATTAAGAGGCTCATGCTCTACCGACTGAGCTAGCCGGGCTTGCGACGCTTAGCCAAAGGCTTGCGACGCCATGCTGCAGCATCATGATCCGTCTGCTAAGCATGCGAGATGCTGGATGTGGTGCTTGAGGCTAAGCGCCTACCAGGTCCTGGGTCTGAGCGGAGCAGTTGGCAGGCAGTAAAGGTGGCACCATCCTGGCATTGGTGGTTCAGTGGTAGAATTCTCGCCTGCCACACGGGAGGCTCGGGTTTGATTCCTGGCCAATGCAGAGCAGTCCTTTTTCTTTTCTTTGCTTGGTCTCCCCTCCAAAAGAAAAACTAAAAACTGCAGACTTTGGTTCTCCTCCTCTTTGACCTTCCCTAAATGGCTACTTTTTCGCTTGGTTCGGAAACAAGTGTACAGTGCTTGGTGGAGTGATGCATGTAAGCTCAGCTAAAAGGCAATCAACCAGCGCCCGTGCTCGAACCCACGAACCTGAGCTTACGAGTCTCATGCGCTACCGACTGAGCTCGCCGGGCTTGCGACGCTGAGCCAGGGGCTTGCGACGCCGTGCTGCAGCATCATGATCTGTTTGCTGAGCATGCGAGATGCTGGATGTGGTGCTTGAGGCTAAGCGCCTACCAGGTCCTGGGTCTGAGTGTAGCGTTGGAAGGCAGCAAATGTGGCAACATTCTGGCATTGGTGGGTCAGTGGTAGAATTCTCGCCTGCCATGCGGGAGGCTCGGGTCTGATTCCCTGCCAATGCAGAGCAGTCCTTTTCTTTTCTTTGCTTGGTTTCCTCTCCAAAAGAAAAACAAAAACAGCAGATTTTGGTTCTCCTCATCTTTGGCCTTCCCTAAATGGCGATTTTTTCGCTTGGTTCGGAAACAAGTGTACAGTGCTTGGTGGAGTGATGCAAGTAAGCTCAGCTAAAACACTGTCAAACAGCATCCAACGTGGGGCTCAAACCCACAACCCTGAGATTAAGAGTCTCATGCTCTACCGACTGAGCTAGCCAGGCTTGCGACGCTGAGCCAGGGGCTTGCGACGCCGTGCTGCAGCATCATGATCCGTCTGCTGAGCATGCGAGATGCTGGATGTGGTGCTTGAGGCTAGCGCCTACCAGGTCCTGGGTCTGAGCGGAGCGGTTGGCAGGCAGTAAAGGTGGCACCATCCTGGCATTGGTGGTTCAGTGGTAGAATTCTCGCCTGCCACACGGGAGGCCTGGGTTTGATTCCGGCCAATGCAGAGCAGTCCTTTTTCTTTTCTTTGCTTGGTCTCCCCTCCAAAAGAAAAACAAAAACTGCAGATTTTGGTTCTCCTCCTCTTGACATTCTCTAAATCAGTGTTTCCTCAGTGTGCCTAGCTGTTGCAAAACTACAACTCCCAGCATGCCCGGACAGCCTTTTGCTGTGCGGGCATGCTGGGAGTTGTAGTTTTGCAACAGCTGGAGGCACACTGGTTGGGAAACACTGCCCTAAATGACTACTTTTTCGCTTGGTTCGGAAACAAGTGTACAGTGCTTGGTGGAGTGATGCATGTAAGCTCAGCTAAAAGTCAGTCAACCAGCGCCCAACGTGGGGCTCGGACCCACGACCCTGAGATTAAGAGTCTCATGCTCTACCGACTGAGCTAGCCAGGCTTGCGACGCTGAGCCAAAGGCTTGCGACGCTGAGCCAAAGGCTTGCGACGCCATGCTGCAGCATCATGATCCGTCTGCTGAGCATGCGAGATGCTGGATGTGGTGCTTGAGGCTAAGCGCCTACCAGGTCCTGGGTCTGAGCGGAGCGGTTGGCAGGCAGTAAAGGTGGCACCATCCTGGCATTGGTGGTTCAGTGGTAGAATTCTCGCCTGCCACATGGGAGGCTCGGGTTTGATTCCCGGCCAATGCAGAGCAGTCCTTTTTCTTTTCTTTGCTTGGTCTCCCCTCCAAAAGAAAAACTAAAAACTGCAGATTTTGGTTCTCCTCCTCTTTGACCTTCCCTAAATGGCTACTTTTTCGCTTGGTTCGAAACAAGTGTACAGTGCTTGGTGGAGTGATGCATGTAAGCTCAGCTAAAACGCAGTCAACCAGCGCCAACGTGGGGCTCAAACCCACGACCCTGAGATTAAGAGTCTCATGCTCTACCGACTGAGCTAGCCGGGCTTGTGACGCTGAGCCAGAGGCTTGCGACGCCATGCTGCAGCATCATGATCCGTCTGCTGAGCATGCGAGATGCTGGATGTGGTGCTTGAGGCTAAGCGCCTACCAGTTCCTGGGTCTGAGCAGAGCGGTTGGCAGGCAGTAAGGTGGCACCATCCTGGCATTGGTGGTTCAGTGGTAGAATTCTCGCCTGCCACACGGGAGGCCCGGATTTGATTCCCGGCCAATGCAGAGCAGTCCTTTTTCTTTTCTTTGCTTGGTCTCCTCCAAAAGAAAAACAAAAAACTGCAGATTTTGGTTCTCCTCCTCTTTGACCTTCCCTAAATGACTATTTTTCGCTTGGTTCGGAAACAAGTGTACAGTGCTTGGTGGAGTGATGCATGTAAGCTCAGCTAAAAGTCAGTCAACCAGCGCCCAACGTGGGGCTCGGACCCACGACCCTGAGATTAAGAGTCTCATGCTCTACCGACTGAGCTAGCCAGGCTTGCGACGCTGAGCCAAAGGCTTGCGACGCTGAGCCAAAGGCTTGCGACGCCATGCTGCAGCATCATGATCCGTCAGCTGCGCATGCGAGATGCTGGATGTGGTGCTTGAGGATAAGCGCCTACCAGGTCCTGGGTCTGAGCGGAGCGGTTGGCAGGCAGTAAAGGTGGCACCATCCTGGCATTAGTGGTTCAGTGGTAGAATTCTCGCCTGCCACATGCGAGGCTCGGGTTTGATTCCTGGCCAATGCAGAGCAGTCCTTTTTCTTTTCTTTGCTTGGTCTCCCCTCCAAAAGAAAAACTAAAAACTGCAGATTTTGGTTCTCCTCCTCTTTGACCTTCCCTAAATGGCTACTTTTTCGCTTGGTTCGGAAACAAGTGTACAGTGCTTGGTGGAGTGATGCATGCAAGCTCAGCTAAAAGGCTGTCAACCAGCACCCGGTTCGATCCCCTGACCCTGAGATTAAGAAGTCTCATGCTCTATCGACTGAGCTAACCGGGGCTTGCGACGCTGAGCTAGGGGCTTGCGACGCCGTGCTGCAGCATCATGATCCGTCTGCTAAGCATGCGAGATGCTGGATGTGGTGTTTGAGGCTAAGCGCCTACCAGGTCCTGGGTCTGAGCAGAGCGGTTGGCAGGCAGTAAAGGTGGCACCATCCTGGCATTGGTGGTTCAGGTGGTAGAATTCTCGCCTGCCACGCGGGCGTGCCTGGCTTTGATTCCCGCCCAATGCAGAGCAGTACTTTTCTTTTCTTTGCTTCCCTCCAAAAGAAAGCAAAAATTGCAGATTTTGGTTCTCCTCCCTAAATGGCTACTTTTTCGCTTGGTTCGGAAACAAATGTACAGTGCTTGATGGAGTGATGCATGTATAGCTCAGCTAAAAACACAGTCAAACAGCGCCCGGCCAGTGGCCTCAAACCCACGACCCTGGGATTACGAGTCTCATGCTCTACCAGCGGAGCTTAGCCGGGCTTGCAGCGCAAGGAGCCAGGGGCTTGCAATGCCGCGTGCTGCAGCATTGGCGATCCGTCTGCTGAGCATGTGAGATGCTGGATGTGGTGCTTAAGGCTAA